>JAJEJO010001246.1:0-37906 GCA_020662805.1 Glaucomys volans
GTGTGAAAAAATAAGACTAGAGAGTTCCAAGGAGTCAGTATCATAAAAGACTTTGATTAGCATAGTACAGAACTTGAATGTTATCTTGTAGATAATACATTTCTATTTAAAAAATTTAAATAGAGAAGTTTTGTTATGATCCAAAATTATTTTCAACAAACCTTCCTTCCTGGTCTTGTTAGATTTTCATCACTATGACCAAAATACTTGTCAAAAACAATTAAGAGGAGGAAATGTTTATTGTGGGCTCAGAGTTTCAAGAGGTTCAGTCCATGGATGGCCACCTCCATTGGCCTCAAGTAAGGTAGACATCATAATAAAAAGTTGTGGTGGAAATAAACCATTCAGCTCATAGCAGCCAGGAACCAGAGTGGCAGAGCAGAGAGTCAGGAAATGGATCATGGACAGATAAAGTTCAGGCCATGTCTCCAGTGACTTACTTCTTCCAGTCATGCCCCACCTGCCTAGTGTTAACATCCAGTAGTCCATTCAAATTATTATTATGCCATCAAATGTATTAATCCATTGATGAAGCTATAGCTCTTGTAATTTAATCATTTCACCTCTGAACATTTCTTCATCGCCTAACAGGAGCTTTTCTGGGGACATTAAAGATTCAAACCATAATATCTGTACTCAGAGCATGTGTAGTTCCCTCTCACATAGTACTGGTATGGATCTCTGTGACCAAATGAACATGGGAAAAATAACAGTATGACTTCTCTGTGACAACATTGTAAGAGAAACTGAGATTTCTCTTTGGCATGCATTTTTCTTTCTCTCCAATCCTTTTTTCTTCTCTTTCATCCTTTACTTTAGGGAAGATTCCATGTTGTCATTTACTGCCACGTTGTCTCTTCAGTGGGACCCTGATGAACAACTGAGGCCAGTCAATCGGAGTGAACTTGGAAGGGAATCTTTTATTTATTCAGTCAAGTCTTGAGATGGTTATATCCTTGTTGAACGCTTCAATGCAAACTAATGAGACACCATGAGCCAAAATTAGACAACTAGGCTGCTTCTGATTCCCGACCAGCAGAGTCTGAGATGAAAAGCAAAAGCAAAAACAGACACAAAACAAATCCTACATTTTTTTTTCACTGTGGTGCTTTGTAGTGATTCTTCATGCTCCAGTAAATAAAGAGGGGTGTGACATGAACAGAGGTGTGCTTAAAACCTTTATACATAACTTACTACAGGAGTTAGATCATATTTTCAAGTTGAAACTTGATTTTAACATTTTAAAACTGGATAAAATTTAAAAGGGACTGAAGGTCCTTTTGTTAACTATTTTTCTGGGACAAATGACATTCTTTAGCAATAAGTCTTAAATTCACATCATGCCTTAGTATCTACGCAGTGATTTTTTAAAACAGGCATTCTTTTAGTATTCCTCACAATTCTTTGGAGTAGGAATTTTTTGCCTCCAGTACGTAGATAAAAAAATCTGAACTCAGGAAATTACATGAGTTACCCAGTCATGTTGTTAACAAAATTCAGGGTCTGTATTTGAGCACAATTTACCTATAGTATTCTGGAGATAGGAAAAGTGAAATCTTGTTAAGTAGCCTGAAGGTGATAGTTGATTAATAGAAGTGGAGGGTTTAAACTCAAATTTTCTCATTTTCAATATGATTATTTTCTATTTTTACTTAAAATAGTTTATGATATTCTTTCTCTAGGAGCACATTAGTTCCTTTTATTTAAGCTTCCCATTTGATTAAAATACAGCATCATGAAAGTACAATAAATATTTTAGGACCTATACACAATTTTTTGCTGTTTCTTAAATTAGATTAATGTTATCCAACCACATTAAGGCTCAAATATTAGAGCTATAATACCAGTTATAGACCACCAATATGCACAAGATGCTTTCAAACTTATTTAAGTTACCCAAATTCATATTTTTAATGAAAAAGTGCTTGTAATATACTTTTTTCATGGTCCCTGTCTATTTCTATATCATCACAACACACTACTTTCTACCTCTTTGGGGAAAATATAGTGATAAAAAAATAGACATTGGAATAGTACTGAAGAAGCAATTGACACACTTTATTTTATTTTCCTAGTACTAACATTATTCCCATTTCCCATTTGCCTTGGTCTTTACTGTTTCTTTTCTGTAAATCCCAAAAGTAAAACCTTGCACTTTGCTATTGATTATGAAATTTGTTTTAAAGACTCAGACCTAGAAATATAAGTTCTTCAACAGAAATATGGATAAAGAAAATGTGAAATATACACAATGGGGTATGTGTACAATCAGCCATAAAGAGGAACAATATTATGGCATCTGATAGTAAATTGAAGGAACTGGAGAATATCATGCTAAGTGAAATAGGCCAGTCCCAAAAAACCAAAAGCTGAATGTCCTATCTGATATGTAGATATTAACTCATAACAAGGGAGGGTAAGGAGGCGAAGAATAGAGTTCATTGGATTAGACAAAGGGAAATGAGTAGAATGAATCAGCATAACTTTCTATCCTTATATATGAGTACATGACCAATGTAACTCCACATCATGTACAACCACAAGAATGGGATACTAATTAGAATAAGATATACTCTATGTATATATGTGCAATATGTCAAAATACATTCTACTGTCATGTATATCTAAAAGAACAAAGCAAAAAGAAGATAAAAAGGAATTAAGGATTTATTTAGAAATTAAGATATTTAAAAAGAACACCAGATTTGATGAATGAGAAAAGAAAACTATGAATAAAAAAATGAGTTCTTAGTAACATTAGCAAAAATTCACATTTAATCAAATAATATTAATGCACATATCTCATTCAGTAAATGCTACTGCATTAAAATCTGAAAGTCATATTAAAACCCACCTGAAGGTGACTTTGTGTGACAATCAGGATCATAGGCTATTTCTTGCTCTACTACATTTTCTGAGTAGGAAATTACTGAATGAGTATGTTGTACATGTTATTAAGTAATGCACATAAAATTTACAGAATATATGCCCACATATATAGATACAGAAATTCCTATGCAAAACTTGTGATCACGTTCACTCTCAGTAGACATGCACTTTATTACTCAGTAGACGTGCTTTATTACTCTGCTGCTGTGAATACCTGTTGACACTCTTTTTTGGAGAAATTCCTGTTCCCTTGGTTGTGGAGATGATATTGGGTCCTAGTTTTAGGAGTAGGCATGTCCCTCCAGGATGGCTCACTATCACTATTCTTTTTGTATTGACTTGATCATGAACTCATATTATGAGTACAAAAAATAAAGCACTTAAATTCATAGCACACCAGCCCATCTCAAGTATCATGTATGCACATTTGAAATTCCATTTTACTTGACTTTCATGGCTTCTGTGGCATTTAAGATTGATGGCTATTGAGGATTCTGTTTTGTTTTTCCTCCACTGGTTGTGAAAAGTCCTAGAGGGAAGATCTTGTATATATTCACTTTCAACAGTTTTCAAATACACGTGCCATTCTGTTTTCCTGAATTGCTATTTATGCTTTCTTGGTTTTTATTTGAACAATGAAATGTTGAGATTTCACTAATTTTTATGCACTGCCTCATTGAAATTATCAGAGGCATGTTTTCCTTCATTTCATTTTAGCCTATCTCCCACACGTGAAAGTTACTGTAAAAGCCATGTAACATTTAAGTCTGTATTTAGTTCAGGTCTCCTTTTTTTCATTTAATAATTTACCTTTAGTTCACATCCACTGTACTCCATTTTTGTGGTGTCTATGGAGATCACTGTACCAACTAAGCAACTATATGGATTTACACTGAGATTCTAGCCATTCACTGCAAAATCAATCAGATTCAAATGGACTATGCACCTCTTTGAAAGAAACTGATTGCACAAGTTTTTGGTTACAATTGCACAAAAATGTAATTGGGTAATAAAGCAGTCTTTACAACTCTCTGAAACTCTCAGAGTATGTGGGAAATAAAACCAAGAGATACCATTATAGCAGATACAAAAACAAATCACAAGACAGTAAGTGACATCCAAGGTCATCCTAAGTACGAAGAAACTGAGATTTTTTGCTCTTAAAGAATACCACTGTACTAGTCTAATTACCATTGTCACTCTCGAATCAGTTTTACTTGAAAACCAACTATGAAAGGCATTCAGTTAGTAACATGAAGAATACAGGGATGGATAAAATGTAGCACCTTATGTCCCAGATGGAAATTAGAAGCTGTCCTGATTTTCTTTCTTTGCTAATTTAATGTAGGTTGAGCACCATTAAAAAATATAAAAGTATTATTGCCTAATTAGGCCACAGTTCTCCCCTCATTCTCTATTTCTATTTAGGAAAGTGTGCGCCCCTTTTAATGATAGATTTAAGAATTTTCTGATCATGACAACCTTCTTTTCTCAGGGTGACAAAAACTTTTGTTGCAAATAGGGATGACTAAAGAGTAAAGTTCAGGTTCACTGTTCAGAGAGGGCAAGATCATTTCACTTTTGTATTACATGAGAATGCAAAGAAAGAAGCTGGCTTCTGCATATTACTCCCTTTCCTGAATTTCTTCTCAAGTATGAAAAGATGTCAGGAGTTTCAGGCAAGAGGAAGCATGAATGAAGTTAGTTACTCAGGGCCATAGGATATGATTTTGTTGTTGTTGTTTAAATTGTTTGGAGATCTGCATTTTATGTCATTCAAATGGGAAGTGCTATATTCTAAGGAGCCAAAACTAAAACTAATCTCTCTGAGGTAAAGGGGAATGAAAATAAATGTCCACTTGTTGAATATATTTTGTTTCAGACATTGTATAATATTTTCACATTTGTTGTTTCACTTAATTTCATCTAATCAGCCCCCCAAAATGAGATAAGTATACATCTATGAACTATCAGAAAAATTAAGACACCCATCAAACTCATTTTGGGCATAGGATATTTTTGCACAACCATGCAGTACATGATGGTTCATAAGGTAGCACTTGTGTAATTTTGGCAAATATTCCTAACTTCATCAACTGCAAACAATAATAGAATTCACCTTTTAAAGTTGGAAAGTCTTGGTCAGATGCTGTTTGAAAACATCTTATAACAGTAACTCATATAGAGAACATGCCTAATGAATGTGTCTAATTATAATGAATACTTAGATGCTTTGCTCCAAACTCCTCTTCAAGGCCCACATATCCTCCTTCTCTGCTGAAAATATAAGTTGGAGATGACTCATAACTGTTCTTCTTCAAAGAGAACTGTTCTTTACTGCAGAAAATGATTTTGCCAAAGGTACTCCCCACTGCATGGGTGTCTGTGGTTCAGTGATAGGTTCATGTGTGGATACAAAGGGTCCAGTTTCTTGCTCAATTTGGAAAAACCGAATGGCCGTATCTCAATAGCAAAGTTCCCCAAATACCTGAGGATACTCAGCTCCAGGTGCACTGCAAGTCTCTTTCCTCACTGTCCAATGTGCCTTCCTTTTGTCATTTCCTGTTAGCAATCTCTCCAGGGAGTTCTTCCCAATAAACTTTCATGCAACACTTTGTCTCAGAGTGTGTTTCTGGGGAATGTAGTCTAAGGCACTGAAAATAATGATGACAGTGATGTGTGAGAGTGTGTATGTGTTTATGAAAGACGGAGGTGGGGAAAAGAGACAGGGGGAGGGGACTATGGTGCTTATACTTACCTTTAAAGTTAGCTCTACTAATGAACGCCTATGACCTCAATTTGAACAGTATGCAGGTCAAATAGACAGCACTGGGAAATACAACCTACTGGCAACTATAGCAAACTGCTTATCTGGGGCACAGTTCTACATCTGTACAATGAGGGCATAATTATTTCCTAATATATGAAATGGCTTTTTTCTTTTAAGAATTAAAACAAATATGACTTGTAAAATAGTCTACACATAGAAACACTCAATAATGCCAAAAATCATAGTCCAGTGCTTTTACCTGAATACTAAGGAAGGTATATTAACTTGTACGACTTCTGGGAGATCAAATGATGTAATAAACGTGACCAAACTCTTATCAACAGTCGCACAAATGTAAAGCATTTTTATGTCATTACTTTACCAAGGAGAGAGGGGCCAATCTAGAATTTAACATTTTAAATTAGGATCTGTCAAAATGAGGGTACAATTCTGAATTCAGGCCATTAAAAAAAAAAAGTATTTTGTCTGGCTTACAACAGTGTGGCAAAAGAACAGAAAATAAATCAAATCTTTTGTCTTTTTTGTTTACAATCTTCACAGCCTGCAGCCTAAAATGAGTCACCTAATACTTCTGAGCTTCAGTTATGTGCTATCTACTCTAGAAACAGATTGTATAACAGAGGAATGATGAAACTATTAATTGAGATGACATTTGTAAAGCTTTTGGAAATTCCTAGGTAAAAGATTTCACATGAATAAAATGAATTATTTCACTGTTATTTACTTGAGGAAAAACAACATAAAGCAAATTCTCAGTCAAAACACTCTGATGATAGTAAAGTCAAGTTATTACATTAAAGGTATTATATTAATTCTCCAAACCTTTACATTTGGTCAGAGAAGACAAGGCTTGGCCTTTTCTACAAGTTTTAAAGGGCAAACTTGACTAAGCACCTATGTAAGCTACAAATGTATAAATGTAAATTCTAATGATAAAGGCCCTTACTTTTAGGTAATTTTATAGTTTTAGATCAGAGTTTGTAGTTAAAAGCCCATAATCGGGTACCAGCTGCTATCAAGCCCGGGCTCTAAAATACATTAGCTATGTAACTTTGAATAAATGACTCACCCCCTCTGACACAGTTACTTACTTCATCTGTAAAAAAAGAATGATAACAGTATGAACTTTATAGAGTTGTGTGGCTTCAATAATTAAACTGGATCACCTAAGAAATACTTAGACTACATGTAATAAAAGGGGCTCATCTATAGTCCTTTTCATTATATGTAGCCTGAGGTCACAAAGTTGGCAAAGGTCCAGCAGCCTTGGAGAAATAGCACAATATCTATCAGATAGAAGTTTACAATAGAGTGTAACAGAGTCCACATTCAGTATTGTGCAAAGTTTTGAGCAATTTCTCACAGAAAGCCTGTCTGAGTTCTCAAATACCCAGTGAAGGGGAGGACCCCTGGTTCCAATCCAAATAAATCAATCAGGGGTTAGGATGAGTTCATCATGAGATTCACAAGCATTTAGTGATTTGCATATATGCAGATGACTTCTGCTTAAAGGAACCTTGAAGAAACCACTCATCTTCTCATAATACCAGATCTTCTCAGGAATCTTGCTGATATTTGTCAGATACCTCTTTCCAGTAAAGTAAAAACTGCACACATGAAATTGGACAGAAAATTGGGGTGATTCCAGAAGCAAATGAGAACAACTCCCTTAATCCTCCAGCAAATTAAGTTCTTTTCCTATTCAAAGCAGTATCAGTGAGCTATTGTCTTGAACTTAAGCATTACTCTAATTTATCTTAAATCACTCACATACAAGTCACTAATGTACATTAATGTAAATGTAAATTATATTTACATTGGATTATACTAACACAAACAAATGAAATGAACAGTTATGAGTCTACTCATAGAACATTTCCTCTATAAGCTAAGAAGAATGACACTCTTAGAGTATTTTCCCAAACTATATGGGAAATAATTCTAGACTACAATATATAGGCATTGATTAGATGACTTAAGAAAACCAATGGGTCCTTACATAATGGGGGTTTTAGGATAGATACAGGTCTCATTTTAGATATTTGATGACATTTATTACTAAACTCTACTTCTTGCCTTATGTCAGCATTATTCACTGGAATAATGCTTCATTATTCTCCAGGGCTTAACATTTCTAAACTCATTTAACTGTGATTTAGATGAGATACATGCAAAGCTACTACATCAAGAATGACCGCCAAATGCATTCTTTGAGATGGAAAGTAATGTGCTAGAGATTGATTAAAGAGTGTGTTCAGAATTCACATTGGTGAAAGAACAGGTGATTGAGTGATGCAGGGTTTATCAGAGTGTGATGTACAAAGGTGATGCAGTTTGAGGGGATTCTGTAGGGGCTTCTGAAAATGGCATGATCTGTCAAAACATTTTAGAATATTTTTTAGTTCAGAACATTCAGTATTTTTAATATATCCATACCAATCAGTGATTAGGGAGAAGAGACCTAGAATAGAGAGCTTGATCATGGGTCCTATAACTTATTTCAAAACTAGAGGCAATTCCAAGGGGATTAACAGAGTTGGAATAATACATCTTCATTCTGGAAGGTGTATCGTGGTTGTATATCATCCTTCCACCCTATTTCATAGTCTCCTTCCATTATATTGTTCTTAACTTCTTTTTTTTTTTTTTTTTTGACATAGCCTCTCACTATGTGGTCCAGGCTGGTCTCAAGCACCTGAACTCATGCAATTTTCCTGCCTAATCCTCCTGAGTAGCCACAATTAGAGATGCCTACCATTGCACCCAGATAAAATTTTTATGTTTACTTCCCAATGTTATTGAACCTGTGATTTTAACTTCTGCTTCACCTTCTTATTCTCCTGGGGGTTTAGTTCTACCTGGCCTTCTTCTCCATTGCATCCTTTCTACTGCTTTATCATATCACTGCTCTACCTTTCTCAGATCCTGAAATATAAAATTGGAATTCAGTATGGCACACACAGTACCTGCTTTAAGATATTCATCTTATCCGTTTTCAAGGCTCTGGACCCATATTGTCCAGAATGAACAATTTCCTAAGCCTGCAGAACTACATAGGGATCATCATTCCTCTTAAAATTCTGCCCTTACACATTCATGTTTTTCTGACTTATTATACTCTCTTCATCTCATATCAAATTAAATCTAACATATGCTTTATGATTAAAATTATGTGTAGTATATTCACTATGTCATTGAATTCACCTCACCATTTATTCCCATCTTCCTAATTTTTAAAATATTTACCTTAATATTTTTAAATGGTGTAATAATTGCTGGTTTACCTGTTTGACTACCTCCTTGGACCATGAGCTTTTTCTCTCCCACTTTTTTTTTTTTCAATGCATTATGTGTGTGTGTTTAAGGGGTATAGAAAGTGGGCTGTATTCAGTAAAAGTAATTTGAATGTTTTAGGTTTTATTTATTTCACTGCCTGAAAATCTAAATGGTTAGATTTATCCAAAAACAATACAAATTCTTGTCATAACTCCCAGGATATTCAGGTTCTTTCCTTTCCTCTTTGTGTGTGTGTGTGTGTGTGTGTGTGTGCGCGTGTGCACGTGTGCACGCACCAGGGATTGAACCCAGGGTTGCTTAACCACTGAGTAACATCCCAGTCCTTCTTATGTTTTATTTTGAAACATGATTTCCCTAAGGTGTTTAGAATCTCCCTAAGTTGCTGAAGCTAGTTTTGAAATTGTGATCCTCCTGTCCCAGCCTCCTGAGCCTCTGGGACTATAGGCATGCACCCCTGCACTTGGCTGACCCAGGAACTTTTTAGAGACAGTTTGTTTTATGTCCTTATTCCAAACATATAGCAAGACATCTGAACCCAAACTTGAACATGCAAAGAATACAGATTGAAAAAGCATTCTAATATAACTTGCAGAGTAGTGCAAACCTTAAGGACAAATAAAAAGAAACAGGCTTTCTCTGACTAACTTCTCTTCAGTAGATGTAAATGCCTCATCAGTGTATGAATGGTCAATATTATTGATGAAAATGATAATGGTGTGAGGATTTCATGATGTATGCTAGCTCTGAAATGCAATAATACAATGAATTTATTTATCAGCGGAGATAGAGGAATACAAGAAAATAAGCTTGCTCTGCTTTTTAAAATTTAGTTCGGTACTTCTTCACATAACAACTCTGAAACCAGCCTATAATTGTGATGGTATTGCCTATGGAACATTCATAGTAGAATGATTGGCATTGCCTTTTTGGATCATTGCTTCTTGTTTGTCTTCATGTACATTTGTCATTGTAAAATCTAACTTTTAAATATTTTCTACAATAGATTTGTTAGCATTTTTAACCCTAACACAAGTAAAAACCACCCTTTCATTTGGTAGATTAAAACCTACTGTGTCCTGTATACTCTCCCTGATGCTGGAACTATGTCAATTAACAAAACATATTTTGTTCCCAGAAACCTAGTAGAAGCATAAGAAACCATACGAAGAAATAATGATATTTAATTCATATTTAACTATTTTTATCAATTATTATAAAAACGTGAAACATGGCAAGGGGCTTGGGAATGATAGAGCTAGGAAGTCACTTCATTTGTGTTAATCACATATGATATAACAATTGATCTTCTAGGTACTTAAATTTTAAACATCACAGAAAACAAAAGTGGTAGTTGAATTTCATAATATTTTTCCTATAAGATTTTTGCAATTCAGACATGCTAGGAAACTGTCTTATCACACAGTTATCTATTGTTGGATTTGCAGTAAAAACTAGAAAATCTTAGGCCAAAACCCCCAAACAAGTGCAAAAGACACTGGAACTTATAACTTGCACTGGAACAAGTGCAAAAGACACTGGAACTTGGGCTTCTGTGTGCATTTTCAGTCTATTTTACTATTCTCTGCAAGAAGGGCTCAGGTTTTCTGATCACATTAATTAATTGATACCAAGAATGTTGGCATAGAAGGAGAAAGATGAGAAGTTATGTAAGACCAACAGATAAAATCAACCTGGAAAGACAGTGTGAAAGTCTCTGTTGTCTTATGTCACCACAAGACTTCAGTAAGGCAGCAAAAGGAAGAAAAAGCAAAAGAAAAATTATAATAAACGCATTTGAACAATTAGCAGATTTTAATTTCCATTCTTTGGAAAAAAACAGATTTTTTTTTCCAAAAAAAACCAGAACCTGTTTATGAGCCAGGTTCTTTTATTTTTAAAATATATATATAAATATAAGGAAGGAAATATAACAGATGCTCAAATGTTGTAGTGGTTTTATGAAAGCTAACGGCAAAGTATTAAACATTATCTAAAACCACCTGCGACTGCTTTGCATTTATATAGCACTCAATATATTTGAAAAACATATTTTTGCCATCACTGAAGTAAGGCACCACTGCAAACCTTCTTGCTTTGCAAATGAATAACAAAATATCACACAAAGGATCTGGTATCACTGAATTTTATATGAAGAAAAGACTTCAGAGTTTTATTCAGTTTGACATTCTTATTTTATAGATGAGACAAGAGGATCCCTAAGTGGACAGCTGATTTGCTCAAGGTCACAGTACTATTCAACAGCAGAATTTAACCTAAAAGCAATGTATTTGATTGCTAGCCCAGAGCTTTAGTAGTTACCACTAGGATTATATGTACATAGTGCAGACTTGAACATCTTTTGAATTATGGACTGTTGAAAAGTTTGCAAAAGGGTTGCACTCTTTAAAAAGTGTTGAATAAATGAATTTCAATCTTTTCTTGTTTCTACAATTCCTCTTAAGTCTTCTCACAGCTTCAGAAGGGCTAGGCTTTCATATCAGAGTATTTTGCTATCCATATTTAAATCTACTCAATCATTGGTAATTGCAATGTCAGAGACTGACACAATCATACTATTTATAGTGGTTATCCTAAATTTAAAAAATACATATAGAGAGAAGATTATCTTTTTAAGTCATGTGTGACTGAGAATAAATGTTCAAAGTTAGGCCACCTACATTTGGCCTTTGTCAAGTGTGTCAAAGGGAAAATTAAACATGAAGCAGTGATGCTTGAGAATGTTCAAGAGCCACTGTCCAGGCAGAAAACCAATAGGGAAACCCAGACTTGTAGCATACTATAAATGTAAAGGATTTAACACAAATATACTGAACATTGATTACATCCAATAGCACTGGGATGCAGAGTTTTTTCAAGTGTACACAGAACTTTAGGTCATAAAAATACACTTAACAAATTTAAGATTAAAATATTATAAAGTATATTTTCAGATCATAGTAATATAAAATTAGAAATTAGTAGCAGAAAAAAGTTCAAAATTCACAAATGTGGAAACTAGAGACAACAGTTTTAACAATCAATGGTCTTAGAAGAAATATAAAAAAAACTAAAATATATCTTAAGACAAAAGAAAATGGAAGCAAGACATAGAAAAATTTCTGGAATGTAGCAAAGGAGTTTCTAAGAATGAAACTAATAGCAATGAATACCTATATTAAGAAAAAAGAAATATCTCAAAACTAACCAACCTAATTTCAGACCTCAAGGAACTAGAAAAGAACAAGCTAATGCAAAATTTATCATAAGGGAGAAATTAATACAAATTAGAGGAGAAATAAATGAAATAGTCACTAGAAAGACAATAGAAAAGATCAGTGAAGTTAAAAGATAGTTTTTACAAAAGATAATTAAAATGGACAAACTGTGGTCTAGGTTGACAGATCAATAAAGAATAAAGAGATGGAATTGTTAATTCAAATCCTCTCAACAATGAAAGCTCAGGATGAGATAGTTCCCACCAAACTTTTCAAGAATTATGCTAATAATTCTCAAACTTTCCTCATCTCTAAAAAGGAGGAATAGTTCCAAACTCATCTCAAAAGAATCTACAGAAGTAATGCAATTCCTATATAAATTTCACTAATATTTTTTACATAAATAGAAAATATGACCCAAGAATTTGTGTGAATGAGATCACAACAGAGCTCAAACAGCTAAAGAAATTTTGGAGAAGAGAAAAAGCTGGAAGGCATCACATGTTGTAATTTCAAACTATATTACAAAGCTTGAGTAATGAAAACAATGTGTTCCTGGAATAAAAACCAACATCTATACCAATGCAAAACTGCAGAGAACTGAGAAACAAACCACACAAAGATTAATCTTTGACAAGAGTTGCAAGAAAACACAATATGGAAGGGATAATATCTTCAATGAATAGTGCTGTTGAAAATGGACGCAGAAGGATAAAATTGGACCCTGGTTCTATATGAAACCATCATTAGGGCAAAAAGGATGAAGGGATTAAATGTAAAACCCCAAACCAGGACTTCTAGAAAAAAAGAAAGAAAAATGCTCCTTGACATTGGGTTTGGCCTTGGGCTTTTTAATATGCCCTCAAAATCACAGTTAACAAGAGCAAAATGAACAAGTGGGATTTCATCAAACTAAAATGTCTCATGACAGCAAATAAAATAATCAACAAGCCAAAAAAAGCAACCAATGAAGAGAAGATATTTATAATATATTCAAAATACATAGGGGAATCACCAAACTCAATAGCAAAAGAAAAAAAGTGATTTATAAATTAACAGAGTTGCAGAATGAAAAATTTCCGAAGGGAAAAGATACAAGTATTCTTCTAGTACTCTAACTGTACCTCTGCTCATCTTTGATTTTCAATAAAAAGAGACAAGAGAGAATTAAGAAAAGGGGGGGAGGAAAATAAACCAATGTGAAAATAGATAATGCTATCAAGTATATTCCACAAAACTTAAAAATGTGCATGCAATTTATGCAAGCTCTGAGTTGTTCATTATTTCTGAAGACAAAAGGAAGAAACCAAATTTAGTTACAATGGGAAAAGGATGAAGCAAGTGCCATGAAAAATAAGTTAGGCAATGTCTACATCTGCTGTAGAACAGATTTGAAATAGGACGTAAAAATAACATGCACAACCCAGGCTGTGAGTTTTCCCTGTCGCTCTCCCTGATTCCCGTTATTGTCTTAATTCTCATTCTTTTCAGGAACCACCTTCTTCAGCCCACAGGAAAGAACATAGTTACACTCAATTTTCAAGATTTTTTATTATGTAAAGAGATGCTAGCAATTTTTTAAAGTTGAAAGCTACAACTAAGTAAAATTGTTGATTTTCCCCAAAGCACTATATGGGTTTAACACAAGAGCTACTAAATTCCATGAAATAATTTTTGTAGATTTAAAAAAGATTATTCTAAAATTTGTATGGAAAATCAAAGGAGCTAAAAGAAATAAAAAGTTCTTAGAAGAGAAAAATCTACCTGTCCGATATCAAAAGTTACACAGAAACAGTAATCAAGACTGCGGAGTTGCCAGGTACAGGAATATATATGCATAGTCCTAAACATTTGGGAAGTTGAGCTGGGAGGGTGTCTCAAACCAGAAGTTCAAGATCAGCCTGGGCAATATAGTGAGACCCTATCCTCCCCCTCAAAAAGAAAAATGTTTCAAAAGTACAGAAAATGTAGCAAGCATTTTGACAAATGGTACTGGTGTAATCGGTCACCCAATGATCAACAATGAACCCTGTATATATCTCAAATTCACATAAAATTAACTCAAAATCAATGACGGACTTCAATATGAAACATCACCTATAAATCTTTTGGGAAAAATGAAAATATTTATAATTTGTTAAAAAGCAAAAGATTATTAGACTTGACACCAATAGCTTGATGCTTGTGAGAGAAGAAATGGTTTAGCTGATGTTTTGAGTTAGTTTTTCATCTATGTGACCGGAAAACCTGGCAAGAGCACCTTAGAGGAGGAAAATCTATCCTGGTTCCTGGTTTCAGTGGTTCAGTCCATGGTTGTCTGACTCCACTGCTTTGGGCCCCAAGTGAGGCAGAACGTCATGGTGGAGGGGCATGGTGAGAGAAAGCAGCTCAGAAAACAGGAACCAGGAAGCAAAGAGAGAATGCAACTCACTTGGGATAAAAAAAATAAATTCCAAAGGCACAACACACCCAGTGACCTACCTACTTTACCTGCCTACAGTTACCACCCAGCTAATCCATTCAAGTCAACCAATCCACCAATTAGCTTATAGCTCTCATCATCTAATCATTTCATCTCTGAATATTCTTGTATTGTTTCATATATGAGCTTTTAGGGAACACCACATATTCAAATCATAATATTTGATTTTATTTAAAAAAGTTTTACTCTGCAAAATTTTTACTTTTTTTTTGACTGAGAATTAAACCCAGGAAAAGTCACATCTTCAGCCCTTTTTATTTTTTTATTTTGAGACAAGGTCTCCCTAAGTTGCTTAGGGGCCTGACTAAATTGCTGAGTCTGGCCTTGAACTTGCAGTTCTCCTGTCTCATAATCCTGAACTGCTGGGATTACAGGCCTATACCACAATACCCTTTTATTACTATAAGGAGTATGAAAATGCAATCTATTGACTACAAAAAAAAGTTTAAAACTGAGCATATAACAATGATCTAATAACTAGAATTTTTAAAGTATTTTCAAAATTCAACAATGTAAAAATTCTATTAGGAAATGGAGAAAAGATAAGAAAATAACTTTGGTCCAGAAAGTTATGCAAATATCAATTAAATACATGGAAATATTTAACATCATTAAACATTAGGAAAAGACAAATGAAAATATAACAAGATATCACTACATTGCTTTCAGAATTGCTGATATTGCTACCCCTAGCAGGACAGAGAAAAGCTGGTTCACTCACACATTGCTGATGTGAATGTGAACTAACATAAGCACTCTGGAAAAAAGATAGTTTGCTGAAAAACAACTCATCTGATTCAGCAGGCATTTATTGCAAATAAATGAAGACTTATGTTCACACAAAAATATGTGCTCAAATGGTTATAGGAGCTTGTCCCCCCCCCACTAAATACCACAACTTGTAGCTTTACATGATAGAATACTAACTCACAGACAAAAATAAACCAATTATTCATATACAATACTGGGACACATCTCCAAAATATTATGGTGAGTGCAAAAAACAAATTCTAAAAGTTTGCATATTGTATAATTCCGTTTGCATAATGTTCTTAAAATGACAAAATAGAGATAGAGAACAGATTAGTTCCTGTCAGGGGTTAAACAGGGAGTAGGAGTGTGAACAAAGTGGGGGCGGCTACCAAAGGGCAACATGAGGGACTGTTCTGGTGAAAGAAATGTTCTGAATCTTCACTGTATCAATGCCAACAGTCTTCATGTTGCTCTGCATTTTTGCAAAGTTACCTTAGGGAAAAACTAGAAAATACTAGGATCTGTCTGTATTATTTAACTGCATTCGAATCTGTATTTATCTCAAAATAAAAATTTTAATTAAAACTTTTAATTAAAAAAAATATCCATTAAGGGATGAGAATTTAGCTCAATGGAAGAGTACTTGCCTAGCATATGCAAGACCCTGAGTCCAATCTCCAGTACTAAAAAATAAAATATAATATATGAAAACATTAGAAGTACTACAAACCACAAAAAGACTAAAGGTAACATTAAAAAATGCCAAGAAGTGCAAAGAATGAATTTGTGGCCAATTATGGACAAACCTTTTCTCATTTGCTCACCCTCAGAAAGGAGAAGCCTACAAAAATTCTCATAGCATAAATCATTTTACAAAAGAGAAGCAGCTGCTTCTCTTTATCAGTTTAATGTCTAATGTGTTCTCCATTTGAAAGGGCATTATTAAATGGACTTTTGAAACTAGGGAGTGAATAGGAATTTCTTCTGTTCATTTCATACATTGTCCTGGATTTTTGTATTTCCAGGAAAAGTGTCCTCCCAAGAGATGGGGGAGGAGGAGGAGGAGGAAGAGGAAGAGGAGGAGGATGGAGAAGCGGGGGAGGACTGGGCAACACGTGGAACCCAGGGTGCACACAGCAGGTGGGGTAGGGTAGATGGAACAGTAATCAGTGATGACTGACTAAAATAATGTTTCATAAAATCAAATCATGCAATGTAGTGGGCAGCTCATTTTTCTGAAAGAGTTGGCTAAATCAGGCCGTATAACTCCTGTACCAAATATCAATCTCTTTCCAAACATCTCATGGCTCATCAAGTAATTTCTTCAACACCTCTTTCATCTCCTTGAAAATTCTCCCAAATATTCCCTGACATTGTTATTTAATAACACTTCATTATGACAAGTGATCTTGAATATTTTACCTTAATAATCTCATAGAGACATTGGAAATACTAGTTCCTGTGATTAAAAAGGGCCCTTGTTTTAGAATAATAAGTAAAAAGCAGTTCTGCAAGGTCACATATATAAAATTATGAAAACAAAGATGTTAAGAATCTGCCATGTAAATAGGTCTTTGAAATGAGTTAAGAACTTAACTGTACTCGAAAACAGCTGACACACTTCATTTTTAGGGGACAGATTTCCCTGAGTCCAGCAGAGGTAATATCTGTTGACTTTCTCTAAGATACACTGATTTCAAGGCATTTTTATTCCTCACCAAGTATCTTTAATCATGATAAACATTCACTTAGGCAGCATAAAAAATTTACACGATAACATTGCAGTTTGTTATTAACTGAAGATATAAACAAGTACTTTCATGTCATTTGACATCATATATGTTTTATGTTTTTTCATTTACAGGTAGTGTCTGAGTTGTTAAAATTTTTGAAAGTGAAATAGTGAAAGTTTTTCACCTATCTTAATAATTCCTTATGCTAAATTATTAAATGTTGCTTCTCCAAGCACTATCATTTTGTTTTTCTTTGCTCCTTCATATAGTATCTTTTATCAGGAAAGAATTAGGCATCGCTTTGATGTGTGGGTAATGGATAGGGTGCTCAGACAGAGGGTTAGTGATTCTCTAAGAGCTCACAGCTAATGCCAGCATCAGGTTCAAAGCCACAACTTTATACAGAGGACAAGGGAGTGAACAGGCACTTATTATCTATCCTAAGCCACATGCTGTGATAGACTTTAGAACCAAAATTTAATCTAAATTTTTCAAGGCAAAACCCCACAAAGCTAGTGTGGCATTCTCATGACATCCTAAATAAAGACTTTGAGACTAGGAGGAACAAGTCAATTTACTAGAAGTCATTGGCCTACCCTGGAAACTGGGATAAAAGTTTACATCTTCCGACTGCCAGATTATAATGACAAAATGCACTACGACATTGATCCCACCCCTAACGGTAACGAACATTTGTTATGTGGCAGACATTAAGTGTTGGTCTTGGCTGTGTGTAACTGTTTTGATTTTTGTTTTCTGCAATATCTTTTTTTGTTTTTCTTCTGTTTTGTTTGGCTGTTTTGTGCTGCCGGGGCTCAATCCCAGGACCCAGTGCATGGTAGTCAAGCATTGAACCACTGAACAACATCTTAGCCCTCTGCAAAAAATCCTGCTCTTCTTAAGATAACAGAACTGCAGCAATAAGAATCTTCCTATCATTATATATTATTATTTTTATAGGCACTGGTGGAGAAAAGCTTCTTCCCTCTCTGATCATGCAATTGTTAGTTTGGGATTAGGCAGTGAGCACTTTTATATTATGGGGAGTTTTATCTGATAAAACAAAGACAACATTCAGAAAGAACACATTTACAAGATGCATTTTTGGTTTAAAAGTCTTATTTCCAAAGATTTCTGCAAGCATTACATATAGATTTACTGCTGTTCAAGGTAAAGTTTTTGTGTGTCAATCAATTATAGTGCTTCTCACTTTCTGGTTTTGTTTTAGCAATTTTTAGTTATTCTATTCTTTCACTTAAAGATAAATTTAACAATAGAAAACGGCTGTCCACATATTATTTCATTCAATATTCAAACTGAAAATAAGATAATGCATTCACTATCCATTCAGTATTTTGATATTTTGGGGGTATTTCTAAATGATTATTACAATTAAATTAATAAATCTGAATATTTCATATTTGAAGCAAAGTAATGTCAAGCCTTTCAAAATTAAAGTTTCAAGTGCTAAATGACAGAATAAGGCAAATAAATAGAGAAAAAGGTGAACTATTAAGGGAAATTTTATTAAATATTAACCAAATGAGTTAATCAGGGAAATAAAATATATGTTAACATTAGAATTCTAATTTAAGGAAGTCAGCATATTTTATTCAATGTAATTACATAAACAATTGATAAAATCCAATATTCAACAATCACTTCCATATAGGATAAAGAACAGACCATATAAAATTATAAAAGTCTGATAGCATACAAAAATATTTTGTTTACAATCTCAGAGTTAGTAAATTACTAAACTGAGATATGAGATTCTGAAGAAAGATGTACGACACATATCAACTGATCTTCTGCAGTAACTTTTCTCCTGTATATATTTGTTTATTTTGGGATTTAATATGAAATTGAAAATCCAGGATTTCTCTGAGCCTGAGGAAACCGATAGGGGAGAACATTTATTTTCAATATTTGAGAATTAGTTGTATTTTCACATGCTTAGTTACCATTCTTCCCAAGGTAAAAGTCTATAATGTTTTGTTGAAAACATCTTAAAAACAGAACAGAATTTTTGGCTGTCCACTGACAAGCTATGAATTGATGAATTTCAATATATCCAGGTCATTGAATAAGGATCAATGGAGAAAATCAATTACTGTTTATGTATCAGGAAAAAGAAAAAAAAATGAATTGGAAAACAAAATAAACTTCAATGTGGGATAACCGAACAGCAAACAAACATGAGTAAATCAACAAAAACTTGCAGGTCTTTAGAAAATTAAAAACATTTTTGACAATCTGTATAAAAGATCTAAATATTGAAATACACAAAGGGCAGATTTCCTGGATATTTAATGAAACTGAAATTGAAATAACAATCCTAGCATTTTGGAAATGGACAATATTATTCTAAAATATTTCTAATAAATTAAAGAATCCAGATTACCCCCAAGCAATCTTGAAGAAAAATAATTTATCTATAGGATTAACAGATATCAAAATCATTGAAATGGAATTAAAATAACACGTTGTCAGAACAAGAAAACACAGTTGGAACTAAAAAGAAAGTTCAGAAAAAGACCCAAATGTGATTTTTAACACAGCCGAGTAGTGGATATTTATTAATAATATTTGATTAACTTAATATCAACATGGAATAAACAGGAGACCTAAATTATCCTTCATATCTGTGATAGGCAGAAAATTGTCCCTCAATGATGCCAGTGTCCCACTTCCTGAACCTCTAAATGTCTTACGTTACATGGAAAAGGAGAAATAAGGTTGCTGATTAAATTCAGTTTGTTTGAAATGAAGACATGCTGTATGATCTGGTTGGGTCCAAAGCAATCACAAGGGTCCTTAACAGTGGAAGAGCAGAGATCAGAATGATTTAATATAAGGACATGGGTTTCCATTTTGAAGATGGAAGGTGTCAAGGACTGATAAACTTTCTAGTTGCTGGAAAAGACAAATAATAGATTCTCCCTCAGTGAATCCAGAAAATAATCAAGTGATGTTGACATGCTGCTTTTAGTCCACTGAGACCTGTGTGTTCTGACCTACAGAACATATAAAATAATAAATCTGTGTTGTTTTAAGCTATTAAGTTTATGACAATTTGTTACAAAAGTCACATAAAACTAATACAATGCCATACATAAAAATCAATAATAGAGGAACTATAAACCCAAAACTAAATGTTGAAGGTAGATGATGTTTTTCATACAATATCTCCAAAATTGAGGGTAGAGAAAAACTTCTTAAAAAGAGTTGGAAAGGCACTAACACAGGAGATATATAGTAAATTAGACTACATAAATATCAAATTCATCTCCTAAAGTGCCATTTAAAAAATAAAGTCAACCATAGTAGGTGAAGATATGTTGTAGTACATATATCCATCAAAGTAATTCACATAAAATATAATAATGTTCTACAAAAAAAAAGATACTCTAGAGACTCAGTAGAACTATGGGTAAAATCTTGAAGAGCCACTTTACAAGCGATTTTGTGCAATTTGCCAATAGTCCTTAGTCATTAGACAAGTGCAAACTAAAACCAGAAATTCAAGACCTCCACAGGTAGCCTGGTATAGTGGTGCATGCCTGTAATCCTGGCTACTTGGAAACCTGAGGCAGGAGGATCAAGAGTTGAAGCCCAGACTCAGCAACTTAGCGAGTCCCTAATCAACTCAGTGAGACCCTGACTCTAAATAAAATACAAAAAAAGGCAGGGGATGTGGCTCACTTGTTAAGCTCCCCAGTGGTTAAGTGCCCCTGGGTTCAATTCCTGGTCCTCACCCCTACAAAAGAGAAAAAAGACCACCAGAGATTTATTGCAATGATTAAAATGACAGAAAGAGAGATAATAATTTAAGAATATATGCATAAAGCAATCTTTATTCACACAGAGTTAATAAAAAATAATGGCAAGCACTTTGGAAACTATTTGGAAATATCCAATGAAGTTGAGTATATACATACTTTTGTTTCAATAATTCCATCATTATGCATACATTCAGTATGTTTTGCATGTGTATTCTCCACAATAAAAGTACACAAGAGTAACAATACATGTTGGTGAGGATGTGGGGGAAAAGGTACACTCATACATTGTTGGTGGGACTGCAGATTGATGCAACTGCTCTAGAAGTATGGGAATTCCTCAGAAAACTTGGAATGGACCCACCATCTGACCCAGCTATCCCACTCCTCAGTCTATACCCAAAGGACTTAAAATCAGCATACTAGAGTGATGCAGCCACATCAATGTGTAGAACAGCTCAATTCACAATAACTAAACTGTGGAACCAACCTAGATGCCCTACAAATGAATGGATAAAGAAAATGTGGTACATATACACAATGGAATATTACTCATCCTTAAAGAAGAATGAAGTTGGCGTTTGCACTTAAATGAATGAAACTGGAACTATCATGCTAAGTGAAATAAGCCAAACCCCCAAAACCAAAGGTCGAATGTTTTCTCTGATAAGCAGATGCTGATCCCTAGTGGGGGTTCGGAAGGAAAGGGAGAAGAAACTTTGGATTGTACAGAGGGGGGGTGAGGGGAGAGGTGTGGTGGTGAGGATGGGAAAGATGGTAGAATGAGACAGACATTTTTACCCTAAATACATGTATGAAAAAAATTTTTAAGATAATATCACTGTCAAAAAAAAGATAATGATAAATAAATAAAAGTCTTTGACTGAAAAAAAAAAGCACACAGGAATGCAGAGGACTATAATTCATGATAGACAAAACTAGAGAAAAATAACAAATATTCATCGTCACTGGAACGGGTATGTGGCTAATATTCAGAACACTGAAAACTATCAGGGCCTACAATTATTGCAATATCTACAACTTCTCATAACAATGCTCATAACAATATTATAAAATATATCTGAATAAAAAATGATTAAAGTGGAAAATGACTTCTGATTTGTTCCCATTTACATGAAGTTAAAAAACAGGCAGTCAGTACTGACATGTTTTAGGTGACAGCAGTCACCATTATTGTTGACAACAAAGTTGCTCAAAGTGCACAAGGGGTACTTTTGTGAATAGAGTTAATTTTCTGTTTTGTGATCTAGGTAATAATTACAGGACTAGAATTATATGCACTTTAAAATTCAATAAATAATAAGTATATAAAATCAATTCTGATTCAAGATCAAAAAAACAAAAAGGAAACTGCTTCAACTTAAGAATACCTTTAAATATTTTTTGCAAACATCATAATCAATACTTCTATTTCAAAATCAGGAAATATTAGAGAAAGTTCAATATCATCAAATCAAACAATGTTTGAAAAAACATTGTTTTTTACATTTCTTTTTGTACAAGGAAAGTACAAAAATAGGTAAGAAGTAAAAATGAAAGCAATACTATCAGTCTTCAGAAAAGTTAATATGATAGCCTACTTAGAAAAAAATTTTTAAAAAATCAATACAAAAAATATTAGAATTAATTATTCAACTCTGAAAGTTATTAGATATAAAATTGACGTAAGTTCAACCTTAAACTCAGTAAAATATACTAAATAAAAACATTACAATAACAAAGGTAAAGATAAATAGCAATTATTACTTCTTTATAAAAATAGATGATCTTGTTTACAATAACAATAAAAATACAAGATCCTTTTAAATAAACTCAATACATGGATGCATTTTTTGAAGAATATGTAAAATATCAATTAGAGGACTTACAGAAGATGCAATGATTATTTTTCTAAATTTTAGGGAAGGGAAATTCAGATATTTTAGTATGCTCATTCTCCTCCAATAATCATTTAAGTGCAATATAATTTCAATTATAATCACAGAGGGCTTTTCTAAAAGTAACATTTGGAAAAGAGAAACAATAGTACTGAGTAGAGGCTTATTTATATTTAATATGGAAAGAAAGGTATGTTTTTGGGGGAGGAGAACTGAATTATTCCTAATGACTTGATCTGTCATCACTAAAGGTAGAAACTGCATTTTTAATAGGCATGTATTCGGAAAAACTGATAAATTTATAAAGATGATTTACTTTAATAAGCTTTCAGAACTCATTCTCTATTTTATCTTAATCCAATTATTTAACAGCCTTACAATCAAATGGCACAGTAAAAACTCCAGCTCTTAACAGCTTTGTTTTGTTTTGATTTTTTTTTTAATGACTTCCTTCAACATTTCTATACCTCTGTCCAATAAACATTTTTACTTTCTTTCTTCTAAATCCCAGCTTTTTATCCACTCTTTCCTCAAGGGATTCAGGAGTAAACTGGAAAGATGCTAAGCTAATTAAGAAATTTCGATTCATCGCTGTACGATTTAGATTAGGAAAGAGCAGGTAATGAAATCCTCACCAAGGAAATGTACGATGATTTTCCTAAAAATTGATTAGCAGAAAAAATTTGTGTGATACACATGCATAAACACACACAGGTACATTCTGAGAATGTAGAATGTGGAAGAAAATCAGCTGATATAAATTGGTTCAAGCATTTTTTACATATTTACGACACACATATATGTGTGTGTATATATGTATGTATATATATACATATATACATATATATATATTTTAGAAATGACTAAAAATTTAGTACCAATTTTGTGACCATAAGAACTTAGCCAGCATGGAGGCAATAGCAGAGCACGACATTGAGGAACAAAGCAATCAAGTTTTGGTGAAATAATTTGGTTGCTCAGTTAATCAACCCAAGAACAACATTGCATGAGAGATTTTGCTTAAGTGGGTGAGTAATATGTCCTTATTATAAACCATTTTGCATCTTTTCCATTACTTGTAATTAACAGCATCATAAATTACATAACATTACAGTAAATATATAATAAAGTTGATGGTGAATGAGATGGCCTTCTCATTCTCAACCTGACTAAAATTATCAACTATAGATAATTTTCTTGCTGACTCTAAGTTCTTTTACTGTGTTTACTTAAGAAAACTTGGAATTATAAAGATTTTTGTCTTTGACATTGAGATATATTTTTTTTTCTCTCTGCCCCTTGCAAGTTTTATATGCCATGAATATATTTCTGAAGGACCCATGGGCCATTTCTTTGAAATGAAGTCAGCAGGAAACATAGTACCCCTGACTCCCAGCTTCTGAGGGAGAGTGGGAACCTAACTCAGAAAAGAATCTCTTGGTGAATAAAAGCATCAAGTGACCTTGACCAGCTTCCCACTTCCTACTTTTCCAGTAGCTCACCATAACAATGAACAATTAAAGTGTCTCTCATCTTTTTGTTTCAACAGAGTTGAGTTCAAGCTCTCTATCTTATTACAATAGTCCTGAATAAAGTCTTCCTTGACTACTTAACTTGTATAGCAAATTTCTTTTTTATTTCTAGCTTTTTACTTTTGACAATGGAGAAGCAAAATAGTTTTGAAAATGATGTGTCTATGTAGTCTTATGGCAAGTACGAACTTGCTTCACTTTTCATTTATGTGGATCTGTGATCTGCTTTTAAATCTTTCTATCTCCCTCCCTCCCTCCCTCCCTCCCTTTATCTCCCTCCCTCTTCCTCTCCCTCTATCACCTAGGCAACATGACAGGTTAAAAAAAATACTTTTCATGAAGACAGAAACCTGATTTAAAAATACACATGTAAAGAAAACTTCCTGAAACATATCTATTTATTGCTTCAAATATCAGGATGTTTGAGAAATAAGATAATCTGTCCTCAAGAAACATGCATCATAATAAGGGTAGAAAAGAAGAGTTCAGGCAAGTACACACAAAAAAAAATTCTGTAATTAAAGAGAACCCATCTTAGATTCCAAAGCTAGAGAACAATGAACTATGGGGAGGGGGTATAGAACAAGAAAGGGTCACATCCTACTGAATTAGAAGGGAGATGAGAAAAGCTTTCCTTTAACAGGACACTTGATATCCTCTGCATTCTAAGGCCTAGGTGGACAGGACAGGGTGAGCTCTAGGGATGTGGAACTGCATGTCAGACCACAGAGGGAATTTAAGGGCCGGCATGTTCAGGAGAAAGGATACAACAGAATTTATCAGGATTGTGGAGTCTCAGTTGTTAGACATTGGGCAAATCCCTGCCTATCTCTAAGAATCAGTTTCCATTGCCCTAAGAAAATGATTTCAACACCATGGTTATGCATGAAGATCAATGAAAATTGCATAATTTTATGATTCATAGTTCAATTAGGCAAGAAACAATGGGTCTGTTTTAATACTGGCTTTTGCTCATTTAAGCAATTAAATAATTAGCAAATGTATAAATCAAATGAGAAGCAGAAAACAAATTTGAGAGCAAGTTAAAAAGAAGGCTTTTGTTTTCTTTTTTGTTGTTGTTGCTGTTTTTTGTAATCTAATAGCAAAGTGGCACCACATTTGGCTTCATGGCTCAATAGTTCTGAATACACAAATATCCTAAGACACTTTCACTCATTCTGGTCTAGCCAATTCTGCTCTGCTAAAAGCCACTGAAGTGGTATCCCGTGGTACTAGAGTTGAAGCCAAATTGTTCCTTTCAGTTGTGACATTTGCAGAAGAAAAGGTTTGTGCTAGTGAAAATGGGAAAAAGAGGATTTTTCTACTATCCACTTGTTAGAATAACACGATGTCATTTCCAGTGTAGGAGGTCTTAAGAGAAAATGATAAGGAAACATTTTCAGTGTTGCTTTCTTGTTTGTTTATGGTATTGTATTTGCTGAGTAATGATGAGTACAATTAACCAGTTAGGATTTTAGGAATGTGTCCCCTAAATTAAGCTTGTAAACATCCCTGAAATTTTGGCATAGGAAGTCATTTGCAAGAAAGAAAATTGTCCCAATAAAGAGATACTTCCTTGCTCCACGTTTTTGAATCTTAGCTTGTAATATTAAACCAAGTGAGTGAATTTGTTACCACTATACTTTTTCTTCATTAAAAATGTCCACACTATGAAAATATTCATTAGTGTTCTCTGGTATGGTTACATAATTAACTCACAGTTTAGCCACATATTACCTCCACTGAAATGTGTTTGCTTTTTATATCTTACTGAATGCACATTGCTTAGGGAAACTAATTTCAGCAAATCACATAAATTATGAAAATTATGACACATCACATTAAATACAAATTTGTAACTGAACTTTCCATAAATATCCTGTCATTCATGGGTACAGGTTTTGAGAAGTGAAGGAATTAAAATATAAAGCTTAATCGTGTCTGATGTATCCTTACTATTCTTTTGGTAGTTCTTGGTGTACGGGGCAATACATATGATGGAACTTTTGGGAAGGGAAAGAATTTTTCCAGTGAATATTTGCTTATAAATACAACTTAGTTCAACAATAGTATATTTTGAAGAATGCTGACTATGATGGTCAATGAATATAGTTTTGATTAAAAGGTTTTTTTGTAAGACCCTGAGTCTCAATTCTCAAACTCAAAAAATGGAATCAAACAATTTAAAAAAAATAATTGTCATCCTTCTGGCATCACAGTAGTTCTAAACAGATGTCAGGAGTACACCTACAGGCATTTAAAGCATATTAGGAAAAATGTTTTTGTTTCAATTGGTGTAAAATATGGTATGATGCTATTCTCTTGGTTTTTCATTGTCTAAATTATCTTGCAAACTCTATGACAATTTTATTGGGTTAAGCTATTATATTATCAATGCATCTACATGGAAGAGAGGGCCCACTTATTAAAAGGGGAGCAAGGAATTACATGAGGATAGTATTAGTCATTCTTGCTGTCTCTCACCTGCAAGAAGAGGCTTTAATTCCTAACTTATTAGCAAAATTGAGGGCTTAGGCTTATGAACAAAAATGGGTTATGATAATGATGAGCTTACTCCACAGGGGATGCAGATTTCTACGTGAGCCTACGTGTCCCCAGGACACCTCCTGGAGCTTGCTGGCTGGATTCTACCACCCACCTGCATAAGAATTAGAGGAAATGAGTTAGGAGTGTATAGATGTCAAGATGGTCCAGACAGGGTACAAGAAAAATTCCAGCTGGAGTACATGATAGGGAGATGAGTCATCATGTCCCTGTTTAGGATGAATCCCATTACCATGGCAACTCCCGCCACCTAGGGCTTATTGCCATGTCAACTCCTGCCAGAAGTTCTGTGTTCTAATTAGATAAAATAAAGTAATAAATGGGAGCAAACAAGGCTATGTCCTCAATAAGGTTTGCAGGAGGGAAATGAGGGACAGCTCAGCATATAAGATGAGACACACCCAGACATCAAGGGACTTGGGCTCCTCGCTCTCCATTGGTCACGGGCCTCTATTTTATGGAGGAATGTTATTTTCACCTTCAATAAATTTATATCTATCACCTACTTTTGTGTCTCTTGGTAAATTCTTTGTTCAGGATTCCAAGAACCTGAACCTCTAACTGGTACTCCACTGACATAAGAAAGATGAAACAAACAAACAGTGAGCTTTATAGAGTTTGATCATCTTTTGTCTATTTCTTATGTGGGCAGGCAGTTGAACCCAGCCAGTCAAGATCCAGGCAGGGTCCCTGGGCTATGTGTCAATAACAAAATGATAAAAGGTTAGTAACCAAAGCTAGGTAGGGAAGGATCATATATCTAACCATATTGAATGAGAAAATGTTTATTTTGGACATATTGGGTTTGTTATTGTTTTTTAAATTTTCTAAAATATTTCTGACGGAGACAAACTACCTCAGTTGTATCATTTATCTCTGAAAGACTGTTATATTGATAGAATGCAAAATAATCAAAGAGAATCCCAAGAACAATATACTTCTGTTTTAAGTTTAGTGACACTTGTAGATGTTTAATGCTAACATATTTTTGTGTGGGGAATATTGAGAAATTTGGGATTTTCTTTGAGAGCATTATAATGCATTAATAATTAGAGAAGTCATTTCTTTAATTGGAGCACAATTTTTTATTTGTAAATGAAACAAATGAACTCCAGGCAATTCTAAACTTTTACTTTCAACATCATTAAAACTTTCTTAAATTAAAACCACCTGCAAGTTCCAGTAAACAAAATAGATACAAATCTATTTGATGAGATCTATGAATCCTAATTTGTTTACTAAAGAAGGCACAAAAATGTATGAATCTAGTTATACCACCCATAATATTTTTATTATGTAATCAAAAGAAGGTTAAAAAGGGAAAAGTTCTAAAAACACTTAATAAAATTAGTAGAAATTTTACATAAAAATAAGAAAAGAGGGACAATTAATTAGGGAAAATATTTGAAGTACAGCTAAAATATTATAAATAAAATATGAAATAATATATCAAGTATATGAACAAGTGTTTTGTATATATGAATACATAAACAGATATATATGTATAACACACATGCATGAACTTCTCCATAAATGCTTTGGTAGTGACATTGAGTGTGAGGGAAACTGGTTTTCTCAAACAGTGTTGGTGGGAGTATAAAGTGTCCTAAATTCTACAGAAGAAAAATAAT
The DNA here is from genome assembly GCA_020662805.1 of Glaucomys volans. Lineage (NCBI taxonomy): Eukaryota > Metazoa > Chordata > Mammalia > Rodentia > Sciuridae > Glaucomys > Glaucomys volans. The sequence continues at coordinate 28,569 of JAJEJO010001246.1, forward strand.
ATAGTTCCAAATCCATGACCATTGGAATCAGTAATTTTCTCCTTTCCTATAAATCCTTGTACATATAAATTATATGTAGATAAGCATATTAATTGCAGCATTATTTGTGATAGCAAAAGATTGAAATAAATCCAATATTCTGCAGCAAAAGAATGAAGTAAATCATAATATAGTAGTCTAATGGGCTTCTGTATCTGGTAAATTTAATAAGAGAAAATTTAGATGTACAATATGAAAAATTGCCCAATATATATTAACTGAAAGAAAATGCATTAGAGTGCATTTTTCTTTGTGAAAAATGCAATTACATAATTTTGAAATATATAAAAAGCTCTAAAATGAAATTATTAACACTGTTTGCTTCCTGAGACCTATGGGTTAGGAAAAGGAGATGGAATATTAATTGTGCATTTTTATTTACTATGTATAGTGTTTGACATCTGGGACCTTGCAGACTCTGGAAAGTCGACCTCATCCAAGGCTAGCCAATTCCTAGAAATAGTACATGATTTGTCTGTGAACATATTTCTCATGTCAACCAACACAGGACCTATTACCCAAACACCCACTTTATTAGATCATCTTACTCAGTACCAATATTCTCCTTCCCTAATTACTGTAAGACCAAGTACCACACAACCAAACTCCATGTCCAAGAACCCCCTAAAATTACTCAATTTAATTAATTTGAACATTGCTTACCCTGCTTCTTTTTCATGGAAACTACAATAAAGGCTCTTGGGTGTGTTTTATCTTCACTCCCTGCAGTAGTTGGGATCTTTTTTCTCTCAAAGAATCTTGTGTTAAAGCTTCATCCCCAGCTTGGAACTATGGGTAGGTAATCAAACTTTAAGATTGTGGGGCCCTGTGGAAGTTCTTAGGTCATTGGAGGAATGCCCTTCAAGAGAATAATGGGACTCCAAACTCATTCCATTGCTCTGTTTCCAGCAATGACCTGAATGGCTTTGCTTTGCCACACAATCCCCTCCTTGATTTGCTGTTTGGCCACGACCTGAAATCAACAGGGCCAATGATCATGGACTGAAACCTCCAAAACTCTGGGCCAAACTAACCCTTGCTCTTTATAAGATGAATGTCTCAGGTATTTGTTACAGTAATGAAAAACTGAAGAGCACACTCCCACCCTTCCACAGTTATTTCCTTGTGCGTCCTTGTGTATCATAGTGTACCTCTGACTTTTGAGAACAATGAAAAAACAATGATAATTTCAACGTCTGCTGTCTCTTTATCTGTTGGCCTCACCATAAATGAATAATAACAACAAAATCTATTTTGTAAAAAAGAATAGCAGAAAATATTTTCTGCTGCATGTTTTTAATGATATTTTCCCCACTATAAATGTTAATCTATTTAAAAATAAATAATGTATAAAAGGAGCTAAATGTCATTATCTAAACTCAGACTTGTATTACTAGCAGCCCAAATCACAAAAATAAATATTACTGTTACTGAAAAGTAAAGAGTATAATGCCCGTGAAATATCTAGAAAAAAAAGTATTAAATTATGAGACATACTATATTATGCAGAATCAAATGTATCCTTGTCAATAAAAATTTAAAAATATGTCCTTCATGAGGAAAACTACAAAATATGAATAGAGGAAATAAAAGTTCTAAATAATTGCAAAGATATGTAATATTTATATGTGTGATTACTTATTACACAAAGAAACCATTTACCCCCAAACTCATCAATAATCCCATGTAATGCTAAATAAAATTTCTACCAACTTTCTTCTAACATAGGAATGTTTAAAAAGAAAGAATAGACATTTTTAAAGAACATAAAAAGCACTTAGCATTCAAATTAAGAATTATTACAAAGACAGAATAGTTAAAATGGTGCAAAGAGGCACATGGATAGATTAATTAAATGATGAAACAGAAGAGGGAGCTCAGAAAAAGACCTATGTATATATGGAAATTAGGAAGTTATATTATTGCAAATCAGCAGGAAACAATGTGCTCTAATCAAAAGGTTTATCAATAGAGGAAAATTGCATCTCTAACTTGTACAACTCACAAATAAATTTCAGTATTTATCTCAGTCAAATATGTAAATGTAACTTTTAAACTTATAGAGGTAAGTGTGAAATTTTTGTTAATATTTGAGTGACATGAATCATAAAACAAAGAAAAATCATGGCCTTTCTAGTTATACTCTCCACTCACCTCCTAGAATAATTTTTTTCAGGGATTTCAGGACTCACAAGAGCACTGTACTAGACAATCTTAATTTAATGCAAAGATCACCCTGATTTCTAAAAATCCTCCATGAGAGGAGAAAACAAGGCACATCTCTTCCATTTTGTGGATGAATAACTGAGGTGCAGAATGGATATTAAGCCATTTCACCATTTGTATGTATCCCATAGCTTCAAACTTCAATCCTCAAACATGCACAATAGTATTTATTTTTTAAAAAAAGATTAGTATTTGATCAATACCATACATGACTGAAAATGAGTGAAAAACCAATTCATTATAATTCTTGGGAATGCACTTCATATTAAAAAACATAAAAATTTCAACCCTCATACATCCTAGTATCATATAGCACTACAATTATTATCTAATCCTCTGCAACTTATTTCATTCTATTTTAAAACATGTACTGATTTATTTTTTAAATTGTGACATTTTTCTTCTGAAAATAGTATCATATAGATTTGGAATAAAACTGAATATTTCAATTTCATTGAACATGAAATAATTTAAAATTTTTGTTAGAGCCAGCAGAAGATGATTCCCAACAACATTGTAAAGAAATGCCTCATCACACAGAAAATCTTCAAAGCACAATCTGCTCTAAAAATTGATATAATATAAGTAAAGCTGGATTGTGGCCTGTATGCACTGGACCTACCAACTGTCTTCTATGTGTCTCTTCTCTTTTTAATAAGAAACGCAGTCAAAGGTACCACATACAGCCCTCACTAAAGAATAAGATGGGTGAAACTTTTACTGCTGTTAAAAGTGCATGCTGGCCTTCCCATGTTGATTTTCTCTGTAGGCTCCACAGAAGGTTTTCAGTACAGGAAGGATTTATTCACAAATGTCTTTCAACCAGCATGTTAGTATAGTGAAAAACATTCTCATGCCAATGAGTTGAAAAAGAATTTATCTTCCCTAACCCAACACTTCTATTATAATGAATTAGAATATCTGTGTTAAAAATACTGTTTATGAATTCAGCAGAGTTTCATGGGGAAGGATCTTTATTTTTATTACTCTTCATATCTCCCATAACAGCATGTAACCTTGATGCACAATAGAAGAGCAAAAAGTACAAAATTTCTGTGTACTGAGGAAAAGTAAATTTGAGTGTAGATATTGCAAAGTAGTTTCACTGATGTTTTACTTTAAAAATTCTTTTTGGTATAAGAATATGCTATTGCTTATTTTTTTAATCTAACATTAAAACTTTCAGTAATCACTTGTGTAAACACCTGTTATGTTCCAAGGCCTGAATTAGGAGAGTGTTTGTGTAGATTACATAGGTTTCATGACAACCTTATAATATATTATTATATTATTTTTCATTTTCCAGTGAGGAAACAAATTTGCAGGTAAGTTAGTAAATTTCCTAATTCACATAGCTATTAAACATAGTTGGAGGATGTGGGGGAAAAGGTATACTTATACATTGTTGGGACTGTAAATTAGTGCAACTGCTCTGGAAAGCAGAATAGAGATTCCTCAAAATCTAGGAATGGAGTCACCATTTGACCCAGTGATCCCACTCTTAGTATGTATCCAAAAGATTTAAAAGCAGCATACTACAATGATGTAGCCCCATCAATGTTAATAGCAGCACAATTCACAATAGCCAAGCTATAGAAACAACCTAGGTGCTCTTCAACAGATGAATGGATAAAGAAAATGTGGTACATATACACAATGGAGTATTACCCAAACACACAAATACACAATGGAGTATTACCCCAAAAGAAGAGTGACTTTATGACATTTGTTGGTAAATGGATTGAACTAGAGACTATCGTGCTAAGTGAAATAAGCCAGTTCAAAAAGTCAAAGGTCAAATATTTTCTCTGATGTGTGGATGCTGAACCAAAGTAAGGGAAGAGATGAAAAGAATGAAGGAAAGATCAGTGGAGTAGACAAAGAGGAAATGAAGAGGAGGGAGGAGGGATAGGATAAGGAAAGACAGTTGAATGAATCAGATCTAACTTTTCTGTGCACATATATGAATGCACCTCAGTGAATGTCACCATCATGTGCATCCACAAGACACTATTTTAAATACAAACAGAAAAAAAGGTATAAATACATAAGTAAAAGATCAGTAGAGTAGAGGGAAGGGAACAGAGGAAGGAAGAGGGGAGTACTGGGTACTGAATTAGAACAAATTACATTGCACACTTCTTTAAAATTTTGATTCATTGTACACAAATGGAATACAACTATTGTTTCTCTCATACATGAAGTAGAGTGGCACCATTTGCAAAATCATACATGTACATAGGACTATGATGTTTGTTTCATTCTGTTATTTTTCCTTCCCCATTGCACATTTTTATGTCAAATAGAATCATAATCCCAAAAAAACAAAGACAATGTTTTCCCTGATAAGCGGATAATGATATAGAATCTGGTTGGGGGGATTGGGGGTGAGAGAGGAATGGAGGATCTTTAGATTATGTACAGGGAAATGAGAGGGGGAGGGGATGGGGGTATGAAAAATGGTGGAATGAGACAGACATTATTACCCTATGTACATGTGTGATTAACAAGAATGATATGAATGAAAATTTGTACCCCATATGTGTATAATGAATCAAAATGAAGTCTGTAAAAATAAAAAATAAATTAATTTAAAAAAGAATCATAATCTTATGTATAACTAAAGTGAACCACTAAAAATAAATAAAAAATAAAAGGAGCTTTTATTCTACTTTTTAAAAATGAGGCATAATTGGTATGCAGTAAAAATTCATCCTTTATAGGATACAGAAAAGCATTTCTGTACACCAAATTACCAGTAAAATAACAAAACTCTCACAAACTAATAGTGAGATGTGGAAAACTTATAAAATGAAGCACATTTGATTTACCTCCTTATTAAACGTTATAAAAAAATCTACACTTAAAGACATAATAAAGTAAAACTGTGAGGAAAAACAGAGCACTATGATTCAACCCTTTTCCTTACGATTTAATGGTATCTGTCATGTTATAATTTAATGGCAGCTATCCTGTGAATAGAAGGATTTTCAATAATGCCATTATGTATCCTTTATTTTATATCATATCTTAAAACACTTAATTTTAAACAGTCATTTGACATCTTAAGTTTCTCATATTATTATTTCCTGGAATCTCAAAGCATGTTTTCCTTGTCCTTTTCAGTACCTTTAAGCATTTCAGACATCATCATAGGTTAAAAAAATTCTTCAACATTTTTTGATTAATCAAGCTCTCTAATTGTTCCTGAAACTGCCTGTTCTCATCAAATTTATTCCCAAAGTAACTGGTAGTTAGGATGGCTCTTACCTTAACTGAGAATTCTACTTATGAGAAATGAAAATGGTGAGCTTTTAACTTTTGTATATTCAGTGCACTCATATCTGGTTGGTTGTTTTGGCTTCAGGAAATCCTATCTGGATAAGTAAGGTAGTCCATGCATTCTAAAAAATCATGATTTGTATGAAGCACATCTTTATTTTCATTTTTCTGAAACTGATTCCGTAGGGGAAGAACAATTTTCGTTCAACCCTCATGGGTTCTTAGTTGGAAGGAACCTGGAAGCAAAAACCAGATTAACAAGAAAAAAATAAAGAGAATTTTATTAGCGTACACATTTCCTCTGTATCAGGGAATGGGAAGTTATCAATGTATCTTCAACAAAGAAAAGTAAAAGTGACAATACAAAGAAAAAGATCTTGGAGCCTTGATGGGTGGAAACTTGTGAGAAGGCAAATAAATGGCAGGAAAAATTCAGTAAAGTTTGCTAACCTGGTTTGCTTTAGTACCCTCTTCAGATCAGTAAGGGTCTAGAGAATTCTTTAGGAGTTTCCTTATGTTCTCCCTAGTAGAGAGGGGAGATGGGATAATTTTGACTCTCAAATACGTTTCCAACTTTTTGGCATATAATGAGAGAACAGAAAGTCTTCCTGCATCGCCTGTAGATCAACATTTCTTCCAATTGTGGGGTGGCAGATTTGGTCTCTCCTGATTCTAAAAGTGCTGAGGAATTATAAGTCATGATTTTTAAACGGTAGTATTAGAGGACTATTTACTTGCTAATTGAGAATATACCTCTCTTTCTATATATGTACATGCATATTACACTCAAAAATAAAACTCAAATATATGTTATAAAGCAAATATTTATAACATGTATATTAGCAAGCAGTTATATATAACTCATATGTATTAATGTATACATATAATTAATATGTGTATGCACTATTCATAAAATTTTATAGCTTATATGTATATGTATGAGTAAGCATGTGTACATATATACACACATACATATGCACAGAGTATGTAGATCTCATTCTTTTGAGGTTTATTGCTCTTCAGTGAATGATTATTTAAACTGGCAAAAATAACGACCATTATAATAATTTGCCTATTTCCAAGATAATCTTTTTTAAAGATTTTTTTCACTTTCCAATTTTTAGTTGAGATATGAACTTTAGAAATGAAGTCAGCTGTAAGAGCAAAGAAAGATATAATGGAACACTTAAATAAGAGGAATCATTTTATGTGAGTTTTATGTAACTTTTTTAAAAACAGGTGGCCCTCAAAAATCATGTGTGAGGCAATGCAAGAAGGTTCAGAGGAGAAATGATTGGGTTGTGAAAGTCTTAATCAAGTCAATGATTTAATCCCCTGAAAGGGATTAACTGGGTGGTAATTGAAATGATAGGGTGTGGCTGGAGGACTTGGGGGTGGGTGTATCTTTTGTATCTGGAGAGTGGAGTCTTTGCTTCCTGGTCATCCTGTGAGCTGCTTCCCTCTGCCATACTCTTCCACCATGATGTCCTGCCTCACCTCTACCTCCTAGGAATGGAGCCTGCTATCTGTGGATTGAGATCTCTGAAACTGTGAGCTCTCAAATGAACTTTTCCTCCCCTAATACTGTTCTGGTTGGATCTTTTAGTCACATCAGTGAAAAAGCTGACTAAAACAGATCCTTTGTTTCTACAGAATTACTTATTTCCAACCAAAATGAAAAACATGGTACTTGCCAGGAAAAAGATTGATTATTTAAATTTTCAGAGAATGATGCAGGTACCTAGGGAGGAAATTTATTCTCAAAATAAATCTAGCTAACTTGTTCTATTTTATTTCTTTCACTTTCAAGCACTCAGGTTTGCAAGTTCTGTAATTAAAAATGTTTATTTGAATGGAAATATTCAACTTTTTAAAAATATTTAAATCTATGCTATATTGCAGATGATTTTTAAAAATATCTACATACTTTAAAAAATAACTTCCCAAAATTTCTCTTTTCACATGGTGAAGGACTTTTGAATGAATAACCTCTTCCAATTCTCATGACAGTTTTGGAAGTTAACGTGCTCACTTTAAAGAGGAGGAAATAGAATTTGAATAGTAAGAGTTTTGTCCTTAGTGCTATTTTTTGGCAAACTGAGAAGTACATTTACCTTAATCAGTTAATTTGTTCATCCAACATTAAATTTTGCCTCCACTCTCTACATGCATTTTGGATTGTGAGAAATCATGAGTTGTCAACTCATCTATTCCTCCTCAGTTTTTAGACCACGTAATAATTGGTAGGATTGAACTCACACCCCTTCAGGAATTGGATGCCAACTTGCCTTTCAGGTGGGCAAAGTCTCACCTCACTACTAGTGTTAGTGTTTGAGGGAAGGGCTGGTAACCCTGCCACACGTGAATGACTGACTGGAGAATGGTCTCCAGAATTGTTCAACCGCAGCTGATGGAGTGAATTTTCATCTAATGGGTAAGGGAAATATTCTTACAGTCTCTCTGAATATCAAAAGAAAGCCTTCTCATTTCTGGTATTGACATTAGCTGTCAAAGGGTACAATGAAGAGCAAGCAGATAACGAAGGCAGGCTATTGAATAAGAATGAAACTGGCCCTTAGGATCACCAGTTGAGGTTGATGGATCACAGTGATGCCCACAGTGATCATCCCTCTACATATGCCAGTCCATGAGCTAATTAATTCCCTCCACTGCTGAAACCACTTTCTACTGAATCCCCTTTTACTAACAACTTAAAGACAAAGGTAAATTCTAATAGTATGTTATCACTTCAACTTTGAAAAATTGCTTTCTCTTGTACACAAAGGCAAGTAGAAATATTGTCTAATTTATAGCCAGAATGTTTTTCACTTAAAAGATGGGATGTTTAATGCTGTTTTATTGATTTTATTTAACAGTGTATCTTGTTATTGATTTTTTTCTCTGACTCTTTTCAGTACAAGACATGCTATGCAGCAGTTTTTCTCAAACAAGATTGTTGCAGATGGTGATGAAATTCCCAAATGTCCCTTCTGCTGAGAGATAGGCAGGACATCAGTTGCCCTCACTCTCACAGATCATGACTAAAAACACCTTCGTCTCAAGATGATTGTCAGCCTGAAAATTGCCACCCAAAGCTGAGGATAGTTTTGTATTAGTGACAAAGTGATTGATGGAGTCATACTGAGAAGAATATCCATGAACAAGTTTTGCTGGGCTGGACAAAATGACTGAGTGAAGTAGACAGCTGAGGCCATAATGGGCCCCAAGCAGGTGAAAGGTAGATAAATTAAAAGCAGAAAGGATTTGTATTTGAAAGTAGAGCATTTAGACCTATCAACATAAACTTGGGACTCCAAAACTTCAGAATTTTGACTTATAGGAAAGAAATTTGAATCTCTAAAATTAAATTGGAATAGGCAGTGAGATCTTGGTAGGAGGATAGCATGTTGGAGGTCAGACTCGGTAACTCAGCCAGACTCTGTCTCAAATAAAATAAGAAAGATTGGGCATGTGGCTTTGTGGTAGAGTGCCACTGGGTTCAATCCTAAGTACTGAGAGGGAGAGAGCGAGAGAGACAGAGAGAGAGAGAGAAAGAGATAGGAATGATTCAGTAAAGAGTGAAATAATCAGACATTAAATCTAAGCAGCGTGTGGGTCAGAACATCATGAGAACATAAAGGAGACATAAAAAACTAAAGAGGCAAGGTTTGAGATATACCTGTCAACCCCAGACAGCTGTGCTGTCGAGAAAGACTTGAGTCTCAAACCTCCCCCTGCATTTCTCATGGCTGATATTATTTAGGAAACTATATTTCCAGGTGCACTAATTG
>JAJEJO010001246.1:38006-87081 GCA_020662805.1 Glaucomys volans
TGTACTGTTCTTTAAATTTGTGTGTTCTTGTAAAATCACAACAAAAAATATACAGAATGTTCCATCGCTCCTCAAAAAGTTCTCCAGCACTACTGCTTTAGTCATCTTAATGAGGCAGCACTGATCAATTTATTTTTGTGGATTTTGCTTCTGCAGAAGATCAGAAATGAAAACATATAGCTTGTCGTTTTTTTTTTTTATTGGGCTTTGTTTACTTAGAAAAATGCATTTGAATCCATCAAATATATCACTGCATATACCAATACTTTATTTGATTACTAATAGCTTGAACAGTACAAACATTCCTTTTTTATGTATCTCATTTTGTTTATAAATTCCCTAATGACATTTGGCTTATATCCAGTTTTGGTTGATCTTGAGCAGAACTACCGTACACATTGAATAAACTCTCATGTGTATGCTTTTGTGTGAGTGTAAGCTTTCAGTTCTATTAAATAAATAACTCAGAACAGGACTACTTATGAGACTGGTGAGCATATGTTTAACTGCAAAATACACCATCCCTGTTTTCTGAAGAGGGGCACCATTGTTCATTCCTAGCATCAACATGTAAGAGAGCTACAGATGCTAGGTATTCTTGTCAACACATTTTTTTTCCAATTCTTTTGTTTGTTTTGTTTTCTTAACCATTCCAATAGGCATATAGTTTACCTTTGCATATGCTTATTTGCCATCTATATAGTTTCTTAGGGGGAAGTATTTATTCAAATCATTTATCCTTTTATTTAAATGTTTTTCTTTTTGATAAATCTGTATTCTTTATATGAACTGGATACAAATACTTTTATAAACTGTTGATTTGCAAATATTTCTCCCAAGCTGTAGCATGGCCTTTATTTTTCATAACAGTGTGTCTATCAAAATTCAGAAGTCTTAAAATTTCCATAAAGTTTAATTCATCAATTTTTCTTTAGTGAATTTTGGTGGCTTTTCTACTATGTTCAAAGTTTTTTCCTTTGCTTTTCCCTACAGATTTTATAGTTACAGGTTTTTCATCTAAGTTTATGATTGATTTTGAGCCAATACTTTATTATAAAATGTAAGATATAGGTTGATAAGTATTTTTTAACTAAATGTATTCAAACGATTCAGCATCATTTCATTGTTGAAAAAACTATTGTTTTTCCATTGAATTGTTTTTGCATCTATGTAAAAATTCAATTAAAACCATTTCTGTACTTTTATTTGATTATATTGAATCAGTAGTCCATGTGGAGGACAGTGAATAAGTATATATGTAAACAATACTAAATCTTTTTACAAATAAATAATGTTAATTTATCCATTGGTTTAGCTCTTCTTTGATGTCTTCCATCCTTGTTTCTAGTTTTCTGCAAAAAGATCCTTTACTTATTTTGTTAATGTAAATATCGATGTTCAGTTGTCATTATACTATAAGGATATCATTTCATTTTTCCATTTTAATATACAATTATCTTGTATTTTATGAAAGAAATTGATTTTGACATACTGACTTTTATCTTGCCACATTCATGAACTCAATTATTTATTCATTCATAATATTTATGTCTACTATTTATTTTTGTGCCTTACAACTTCCAGTTGAATATCTCATTCAACTTCAACTAGAAAGTATTACCTTTTACCAATTTATTGTTAATTCTCTTATGTTAAGAGACTATAATTTTTATGTTTCAAGTCATTTGTTTGATAAAGTTTGTTCTCCTATACAAAATATAGTCCACATGGTTTAGTGATCAATATATATTTGATTTAAGAAGTATGCATGTGTAATCTGATTGTTAGTGGATAGAGTGCTTTATAAATGAGAGTTAATAACATACTGATTATGTTTTAGAGGTGTTCTATAGACTTGATGCTTATTTTTCTATTTGTTATAATTATTATTGAAAGATGGATGTTGAAGTACTGAAATAATATATGGATTTGTCTATTTCTCCATCCAATTCTATGTGTTTGCTTAATCTATTTTGAAGTATTATTGTTAGGGACCCTCATATTGAAAATCAGAGTCCTCTCTGAATGATCTGTTTTAGCATTCATTGATGACTTTTTTTATTCCTGGTAACATTTCTTTCTCTGAGGCATACTTTGTCTAATATTAAAATAACCACCCATCTCTCCTTGGGTTAGTACTTGCATGATGTATCATTTCCCTTTGTTCTTGCTTCTAACCCATCTATCAAATTTTAAATGGATTTCCTCTAGACAGCATGCTGTTTACTCCTTTCTTAAATAGTCTAATTTGACATTATTTGTTTTTTTTAGCTTTTGTATTTAGGCCACCTAAATTTAACATAATCATTGATATAGTTTTACATAGGTCCATTATTTCATTACTTATTTTGTATTTTTCCTTTACATAAAATATATTCATTATGCTCCTTTTCCTCTGCCTTTTCTTTGGAGTACTCAACTGATTTTGGCATCACTTAAATCTATTTATTGTTTTTTGGCTGCATATTTTTGTTATTTTTTAGTGATTCCTCTATAAGCTTAATCATACCTGCCAACCTTTTCACAACTCTGGTTACTCTGCTGCTACTTCAGATAAAATACACTTTCCCTTATTTTCGTCACTTCATGTTATAATTGCCATGTGTATTTTGTCTATATTCAGTGAGGATCACTTTACAAACTAACATTTCTACACATTTTGAGGAAGTAGTAGGAGAACATAATATTTTATGGTTATTCATGTATTTTCTGTGTTGGTTAGTTTTTAATTCTAACACTTCTGATTTCTCTCTGCTTTTATTTTCCTTTGATCTGAATAAATACCTTATCATCTGTCTCACAGCAGATCTGGTGATGTAGAATTTTCTTACCATTCACCAAATTGCTGAAGGATACATTAGTTGAGTATGGAGTTTGGGGTTGAACTCTCTCTGCAATTTAATGACCTGAAGCTGATCTGCATCTCACTCACCAGGGTTTCTGATGAGAAGTCTGCTGCCATTTGAATTGCTGCTTATCTATTAGGTTAGCACTGTCTACCTCACTAAGAAAATATTTTTAAATTTTTTTTCCTTTTCTATTCCACAAATTTTAGTATGATGTATCTAGTCATGGTTTTTTTTTTTTTTTTTGAATGTTTATCCTATTTGGAGATGGCTAGGATTCTGGAAACACCAAGTTTTAAAGATTCGCAAATTTGGGGAAAATTTTTGTGTTTTTTCTTCTTCTAACCATTTTTCTGTACCAGTCTCTTTTCCCCCTTTCTTATGGGTCTGCAATGGCTTTAGACCTGTGGATCACGTGTAACTGCTCCCAGATGCTCTGCTTTTTCCTTTTAATCTTCATTTTTTTTCTATTTAAAATATTGGGTAATTTTTTATCAATATAGTTTTTAGATTTCACTTTTACTTTTTGATCTTAATCTGTGATTCAGCACAACTAGTCATTTTCTTCCCCAGTTTCACAATTCCATTTGGTTCTTCTTGACATTTCTGATTAGCACTTCCATTTTTTTTTCACAAATTTAATTGTGATGTTCATGAAATATCAGAATAATAGCTGTTTTCAGTTGGACTAATAATTCCATATTTGAGATCATTATTATATATTGATTTTCTATTAAAAATTGATCATTTTTTCTCACCTAACTTTTGATTTGACCTTTAATATTTTACTTCTTTTGCCATGAGACATTGAGTCTTTTGAAGTATACTTATTTTCCTCTTTTTTTTCCCTTTTCTTTTGTTCTACTTTGACAGTAGAGAATGAACTGCATATTTATACCAGGATTTTTCTGAGACTTATGAAGTGTTTTACATTTTGTTAAGGCCTTAGGTTATTGAATATATTACTTTGTCTTTATCTTACACATAGGTAAAAAATTGTTAACCATCAAACATCTAATATTATTTATCTCCATCTTTTTAAAAATGAAATTTACCCCCACTATCTCCAGCTTTAATTGGTCTCTTCTTGCTCACTTTTGGGAAGTGTCCAGTTTATCTTACAGATGCCTACCCAAGTTGCACAACTATGCAATTAGCACACACTCTCAGATAAAGGCTACAAGAAAAGAAGAAAAAGATTTCACAGTATTGATTTTGGTGTATACTGTTTCTTTACATTTAAGTCCCTTTGTGTGTATCAAGAGCACTGGATCTTAACTCTTGCTTTGTTCATGTCCAAAACTTCCTACATCTGCCTCTGTCATGCTAGAATAACTCTGAGCAGGTGCCAGCTTATCTCACTAGGACCCACAGCTTTCAATTCATCTGAAAACAGAGGTGGATCTGAGACATGTAAAGTTAAGTATTGTACTTATTTGCACTTTGATATGCAGAGGACTCAGGAAATTTCATCAGGGATGGCAAGAAAGACAGTGTCGATGACAGTGCAAAATTATTATTTTGTCTTAATTGCAATTGTATTCAATCCATGTAGACAGAATGCTCAGACACAGCAAATTCAAGAAGTATACAGATGTGTCCATAAACAGGGAATCAGAATGAAGTATATTAATAATTCTGTTAAGATCTTTCTTATGGCAGACAATACAGTAATCACCTAAAGAACTTTTCTGAAAACATGTTTGAATAAAAATACCTAAAATTCATATCAAAAAACAGAAAGGAAGTCTCATATTATGATTTGTTTTAACCTTTCAGCCTCAGACAAGCTACTAATCAAATTAAAAATTAAAATGTATAGAATCAGGAACTGCCTATACATGTTCAGAGATTTGTTGACTTAGAGGAAACATTCAATGAAAACTGTAACATTAATGGAAGTTTTTTTGAGTAGCCGGAACATATAAAATTCCCATATAACTCTAATTTCCATTTAAAGATAGGTCAAATATATTCCATTAGCTTTTATTTGAAATTTTTCCATACTCCCATTAAAATAAACATTTAGATAATTTTCATTAGTAGTTTGCATGTGTTGCCTTGAACTGATGAGGTATTCAGAGGGGTGTGTGTGTGTGTGTGTGTCTGTGTATGTGTGTGTGTTTTCCTCAGGCTGTTAAGTACTTCTTAACAGTAATAAAATTAAAAGTTCATATTTAACAAATTTTAAAGTTTAAATAAAACATAATCTTTGCTTTTTTTTGTACTTTTAAAATAAGTGTTTGATGTGATACAACAACTTTTATCTGCTTACTTCAATGACTGATTTTGTGAAAACATTATTCTGGATAGAATAAATGCCATCCCTCCCAAAGATGTCCACATTCTAACCTGGTAACTGTGAGTATTCTAACTTACATGGTAAAATTAACTTTGAAGATTTAATTAGGTTGAAGACTCTGACATGAGGAATTGGGAATGGATCCAAGTAACACAATGTGATCACAAGTGTCCTTGTAAGAGAAAGCCAAGAAGGGTCAAAGTCATAAACACATGGAAAGACAGAAGCAGGAGTCACGGTCAGAAGGAGAGAATGGCTGTGCCTGGCTTGGAGAGAGAGGAGGAGGCCATCAGCCAGGAAAAAGACAAGGAAACAGATGCTCCCCTGGATTTTCCAAAAAGCAATTCATCCTTGCTGGTACCTTCATTTTAGACCAGTGTGTCTGATTTTGACTTCTGACCTGGAGAGTTATATTAAATTTCTATTGCTTTCAGCCAATACATTGGTTGACATGAATTTGTATGGTTAACATTATTAGAATTCGTATTATTTTGTTTGCCATTTGCCCAAAATAGATAATAATTCCACAAAATTTTTCTAAGAATCCAAAGTATGAAGATTTGTAAAATATTTAAAAACTAACCTAATTAATAGTTACAATCAATTTAATGAATAAATGAGTGAGTCATGTGGTGGCCTTGAAATTTTTGATAATTCATTATGATGTGGGCCTATAGTCCCTCCCTAAGACTAAGGGCTCAGCTATTACTTGAATAATAGAATAAGGCATAACTTATCCTATAGCTGTTTGTGTCTCCTCCTCTTAAGAAACTAGTAGTTTCTACATATTGTATTTTAGGAAATTCTCTTGGAACTTGCCTACCATGGTATTAGTAAGCCATCTCAGAAAAAGGCCTAGGTGAAAGGAAACCAACAGGTAGCAGCAGTTCACCAGCTAGGGAGTGAGCCAACTTAGAACTGGCTGTTCTAAGCCAGTTGTGCAATCTCAGAGGAGGCATCATGGAGCAAAGAAGAACTGTCTCCATCAAATCCAGTTGTAAATTCAGAATCATCAACAAAAAATGACTGATGTTCTATTAAGAGGTGACATTTGGATACTTACCTCGCAGGGGAGATACCATAATCACGAAGGTGGTTTTCCCAGGGCGAGACTTTCTCCATTGTGCTCCAGATGTGCTAAGATTTCCCCAACTGTGGAAAACTAAACTGCATAGTTTGCTGTAGTGGGGGACTGCCTTTGCACTTTCCCCCGTCCAAAAGAAATAGAAAAGACATTTGTTGTTGAGTTTTAATGTGGCAGTATTTAGGTCTGGGGATATAGCTCAGTTGGTAGAGGGCTTGGCTCGCAAGCACAAGGCCCTGGGTTCAATCCCCAGCACCGAAAAAAAAAAAAAAAATGTGGCAGTATCTAACTGGAAAAAGTCATATGAATTTTCATCTGTATTGTACATATGTAGAGACATTAAGATGTCTGTTATAAACTAGAAATATTTAAATAATGATACTATAAATTGGCATATTAGAAACCTTAGGAGATCATAACTTCTTTTAATAATTTAAATGTAGAACTCTTTCATGATACTAGGAATATCCAGAGCCAGTGTTTGGAAGATGGTGATGCAGACATCACAGCATGTGGTAATTACTTTAGGGATTGGGAAAATGGCATCTAAGAATAACACTGCATATCCCATCTACTGTGCAGCTCAATATGCATGAAACAAAATGCATCCCTCTCATTTGCCTTAATAAATGCATACTGATAATATTTTCATAAAATTGAAATAATTATGTAAGTTTTTTAGTTCTTTCTAACAATGCAGGCCTTGTTGTTTCTAAGAAGTAACCACATCAGGCTTCAAATTTAATGGGATGTGAAAGCAATGATCCTAAGATAGTTTCCTTTTTCTTCTGTTCATGAACTTCTGACAGCTCCACATTGTACACATCATAGATTCCAAGTTTGTTGATCCACTTTCCAGTGTCCAAGGATTTCCCCTCAGGTCACAGGCAGAAGTAATCATGAAAATATGACTTGTAAAGTTAGTACTTACATAGGATATTGCATTGTCTGAAGACCATACTTTATATATTTATTTTTTTTAATTTCACTGGTGATTTTTACTTTAGATTTACTGTAGTCAAATCCCTTGAATTTTTTAGTATAGTTTTCCATAAAATATCTGTCTAATTCACTCATTATTCACGAATGTGTGCAAGAAATTCCATAAGTTTAAAATTTCAAAAGTGCCTCCTTAGCCGGGCGCGGTGGCGCACGCCTCTAATCCAAGCAACTTGGGAGGCTGAGTCAGCCTCAGCAACTTAGCGAGGCCCTTAGCAACTCAGTGAGACCCTGTCTCTAAATACAAAATAGGGCCCTGGTACCAAAAAATGCCACCTTATTCTTTTTCTTTCATTCAGAAACAGAAGCAACAACAACAACAGCAACACAGAAACAGAAACAAAAGCTACCTATTGTATCACATTATCCCATTTAATTTTGGTGTTGGAGATATACAATCCCCCCCAAATTTGCTTCAGGCTGCTTGCTTCTGAATGGATTCTCAGAGAGTCTTTGATTCAGTGAAATTCAACTGAATTTTAGAATGAAGTTTCAGCATGTGATTGACATTTCATATAAAGTTTATATCATACTTAAAGATACTTTGGTGACCATCATTGACCCTTAAATTACTGAAATCATAGAAATTCTTATACCTCATGTCAAAACATTATTTTAGAAATAATTCAATTTAAGACATTGATATAATGTTGCACCAATTTAAATCATACAATCAAGGGAATATAGAACTTTACAACCATGTTCACTTTGTTAAACCTCAGATTCCTTAAGGAAAAGGCTATTTCAGGCCTAAAAGAGATTGAAAGCCTCTAAAGATTGAAACCTTGGAATTTTTTCCTTGGTTTTGAAATTGTTCCAGGTTGAAGAAAATCATCTTCCTTGTGGCTAGACACAGAAGTATCACTCTTTCTACTCCATTGCTTCAAATACCAGGTCCTTGAAGATAAAATCCAACCCGTCTGGTTTTTCCTACTTTGGGTTGTGTTAATATGTTTAGTAATTCAATGCTAATATGCCTCTCTTCACTGGTGTAGGGTAGTCGACTTTCCTTCATACAGTACAGTTGGGCTCACACTTCCAAATTCACTCAACATCAGCCATGCTCAGCCAATGCTCCTGAAGTAGAACACTCTTACTCAAGTGGCTGTGCCCTTACTGGCCTTAAAGAAGACTCTTTCACAATCAAGGCAGCACTTTTGATAGCCACCCTTTGAAATGGCCCTCAGTGCTCAGATTTTTCTTGGTGTTCAAACACTTTAGGGTTGCCCTCCCACAAATCAGGGGAGGTTTTGTGTGACCATGATAATAAAGCAGCTATGATACTGTTCCACTGTCAAGGTTGGACCACAAGAGGAAGAGCACCCTCTTTCTTTGAATTTTTGATTTGTAGGAAATTAGCTGACCTTCCATTAGTATCCTCACCAGTCCCTAAGAGACAATGAAGTGGAGAAGAACTGAGACCACAGAAACTGAGAGTTAAAAGGTCTTAGGGCAAAGACTGATTTGAGGGTTCAGGTACTCAATAAAATTAGAAAGTCTGAAATCATCCTTCTGATATTAAAGAGAACAGGAGATAATTACAAGGCAGAAAGACAAGAAATAAAGCAAAATAAGGAAAGACAAGTTTTATATGCCAAAAAATCTTGAATGTATATTAAAATTTGTAGGGTCTTATTTAGGCAGCCCAATGTTGAGTCTCCAATTTTTTTTAAGTATAAGTAAGCTTAGAACACTGCACTGTCTCTCAAGGAAGACAGTTGCCCTGAAATCAACCTCCCATGTTGTCAAGATAAATAAAAGACATGGAAGAAAAACATCCTGCATAGATAGTAGTCAAAGGTGGTGGAGGGAAATGGACAAAAGACCTGTTGCAGAAAGCAAAATCAGATACCGGACATAACCTTTATCCACTCCAACGGTAGGAGACAGTGATATCCATCTCTATGAAAATCTGTACTTCCACATATGATGAGATCTAGGAAAGAAGTTAATGTCTTGTCCTTGTGTGACCTGGTTCTAAACTGTGAGTTTACTCATGTTAAACACAAGTATGTTTGCACACAGCAATTATTTGCCATAGCCTTCAATTGCCTTAAGAACCATTGTATATATGAATATTGGTATTTCAATCAAATTAACAACTGATTGCTTTGTAACTGACAAGTGGGCAAAATACATGTTTAAATAATAAGTCCTCTCCTTATATGTGGGTTCTACATCCAAGAGTTATGCATCTGTAGATTCAAAAATCAGGACCAAAAAATATTCAGAGAAATAAAAATTGCATCTGTATTGAAAAAGCACACAATTATTTTTCTTATCAGTATTTTCTAAACAATATATTATAGCATTATGCACATGACATTTCTATTGTATTATCATAAGTCTTGCTGTAACCTGCTCAGTGAAGGAACCAGTAAACCATGGGAAACTGTGGGCCAGCTGGGAAAAAAAAAGGCTGAAAAAATATTATTAAGAAATAAAGACAAATAACACAAGAACTACAGTTAAAGTGCGGGCTTTATTGGTATGATCCTAACAAAGAGGGAAAGCTTGCCAACTTTTATAGCAGAACACAGCAAAGGAATTTATTGTTAGGAAAGTTTCTTTAAGATAAACCAGAGGCGAGAGGCTGTGGAGAAGTTGGCCTGATTGGAACCTTATCACTTGCCCTGTAATTTTTCCTCCTCCAGGCAGCTGGTTCCTCAAGGCTACTTGGGTGCACTGATATCTCTTTCCACCTCAGGAGAGTTCCATTTGAACCTAGGGCTGTCTGAACCCATAAATTCTGAGGTGTCACAGAATTCTGTTTGAGCAGGATGTTACCAAGGCAACAGAGTGGTCTCAGATTGGTGAGGTGACCCCAAGAGTTTTTTGAGGGGTACACCTCCACGTTGAGATGGCTCAGACGAGCCCACAATTTATTCAGGGCTCCCAACACATTTGCAATCTAGAGATGATTTAAAGTATACAGAGGAATGTGATAGGTTATATTATGCAAGTATGAAAATACTCTGCTGATATGGGTAATCCCAGGAGTCCTGGAGAAAACCCTCCACAGATACTGAGACCCCAGCATACATTCAAAAATGTAAAACTTGTTGAAAGTATTTAAATGATATCAAAGTAAGATAGGTGTTCTTTGGTGGTTATGGCAAGTCTAGAACAATTAAGTTTAAAATAAGTCATCATAGAAAATTTACATTAATCTAGAAAACATTTTCAATTTTGAGAGAAGAGGGGAAGGAAAAAATGATTGGATAATAAAAATCTCAGTGTTTACAACTTCCTTTTTGTCACTCATTTTGGAAATATAGCCAAGCTTTATAGTATTCCTCCAAAAGGAAGGGTCAAAGGTCAGGTTTCATGGAAGCTTGGATTTTTTTCTCCATTTTTAATT
Source organism: Glaucomys volans (assembly GCA_020662805.1). NCBI lineage: Eukaryota > Metazoa > Chordata > Mammalia > Rodentia > Sciuridae > Glaucomys > Glaucomys volans. The sequence continues at coordinate 48,599 of JAJEJO010001246.1, forward strand.
TCTTTCTTTATTTTTTTGTTGGAGTGGCTTCTACTTTTTATTTTTTCATTTATTTCTAGTTTCCTTCCATTATGGTATGATAGAATGTAGGGAAATATTTCTATTTTTTGCAATTCTTGAGAGTTGCTTTGTGGAATGACATATGATGTATTTTAGAGAAGGATCCATGTGCTACTGAGAAGAAGGTGTATTTTCTTGATGATGGATGAAATTCTACATATGTCCGTTAAGTCTAAATTACTGATTATATTACTTAGTTCTATAATTTGTTTGATTTTTGTTTGGAAGATCTATCCAGTGGTGAGAGAGGTGTGCTAAAGTCACCCAGTACTATTGAGTTATGGTCAATTTGATGTTGAGAAGTGTTTGTTTGATGTATGTACATATTCCATTATTTGGGGCATATATAGTATGCTGATTTTAAGTCCTTTGGGTATAGGGCAAGAACTGGGATAGCTGGGTCAAACGTGGTTCCATTCCAAGTTTTCTAAGGAATCTCCATACTGCTTTCCAGAATGGTTGCACCAATTTGCAACCCTATCAGCAATGTACTAGTGTACCTTTTCCCCCACATCCTTGCCAACACCTATTGTTGCTTGTATTCTTGATAATAATCATTTTAACTGGGGTGAGGTGAAATCTTAGGGTAGTTTTGATTTGCATTTCTCTTATTACTAGAGATGTTGAGCATTTTTTTTATATATCTGTTGATTGCTTGTAAATCTTATTCTGTGAAGGTGTCTGCTCATTTCCTTAGCCCATTTATTGATTGGGTCATTTGTATTTTTATTGTAAAGTTTTTTGAGATCTTTCTAAATTCTGGAGATTAGTGTTCTATCTGAAGTCCGTGTGGCAGAGATTTTCTCCCACTCTGTAGGGCCTCTTCACATTGTTGATTGTTTCCTTTGCTGAGAAAAAGGTTTTTAGTTTGAATCTATCCCATTTATCAATTCCTGCTTTTATTTCTTGTGCTTTGGGAGTCATATTAATGAAGTCTGGTCCTAAGTCTACATGATGAACATTCAGGCCTACATTTTCTTCTATTTGGTGCAGAGTCTCTGGTCTAATTTCTAAGTTTTTGATCCATTTTGAGTTGAGTTTTGTACATCATGAGAGATAGGGGTATAATTTCATTTTTCTGCATATGGATTTCCAGTTTTCCCAGCACCACTGTTGAAGAGGCTATCTTTTCTCCACTATATGTTTGTGGCACCTTTGTCTAGTATGAGATAACTGTATTTATGTGGGTTTGTCTCTGTGTCCTCTATTCAGTACCATTGGTCTACCTGTCTATTTTAGTGCCAGTGCCATGCCATTTTTGTTATTATTGTTCTGTAGTATAGTTAAAGTTCTGACATTGTGACACCTTCTACTTTGAGCTTCCTGCTAAGGATTCCATCTCTAATTTAGACAGCTGATCTTTAAAGATATCTTTACTTTAACCCTTGACCTCAACACTCTCTTCTGATCACCTGGGCCTTTCTTGGGAGCATGGAAATGCTTATATGGATGATATGTAAAAACTATTATCTTAATGTGTCCATTTACATACTCGTCATCTCATTGAATTCAGAGAGCATCTCTAATGCAGTAGATTGTAGTTTTATAATTACTTCAAATAAATGAAAACCTACAAATGTTATTATTTTATAAAATGAAAAGCCATATGTAATTTTCTCTGTAATTGACAGGACTTAGGAATTACAGTTCTCACTTAGGGAAAAACTAAAGCCCAGACAAATGAAAGGAGTTGTGCAAGGTGAGGTTGGTATTATACTCTCACTGCTTAAACTCAAAATGTTTGTTCTACTACCTATGTCATGCTGTTTTTCACAGTATAATTTGTTTTAGATCAGTGATTGAACCCTTTGATTCTTAACAATTCATCCACATCCCCTGTCCTATTTATTTATTTAATTAATTAATTAAAGACAGGATTTTGCCAAGTTGCTCAGGGTCTCACTAAGTTGCTAAGCCTGGCACAAAATAAAATTCGGTATACACAATCATTAATCATTCACAGCTGTGTTGCAATAGCTTCTGATAAAAGGAAATACTTGTTTCAAGGCAGATTTTTGTCACGTCCTGGAACCTTGTCATCAAGCACTTGGATCTGTTAACATAGTGGTCTCTCATCTGTGAGGTAGGCAACAGTGCCTTGCTTAGATGTTGTAGTACATGAGTGAAATGAGAGAGAATATAATATAGCTTAATTTCTATTGTCATCCATCTAACTTTGCATTTTATCTTTGGAACCCAGGATATGATGACCTGTTTTGGAAAATCATTCCAAACATAGATTCCATGTTCATAGTCTACAATGCAAAATACTAAACCACAACTTCTGTGTCCACTGAATTATTTGCTTCTTCTAAAATCTACAGGGATTTATAATACTGACTTCCTTTAGGACTTGCAACACTCTCTGCCCCAAGGTTATACAAATGAGCTCAGACACAGTGATTCAGGTATCTTCGCAATAATCTTCAGTGTTGTCTCTAACCCAAGGTAGGAACCTTACAAGCAATTTTGACATTACAGCTAAGTTTTTCTTTTTCTTTCTTTCTTTCTTTCTTTTTTGTTTGTTTTTTTTTAACCCTGCAGGTTCTTTTGTAGAAAATATTTTATGCTTAAGAACAAAATCAGGTTTTAAGTAAAAACTAAGAGTAGAATGGTTCATTAAGGAAATTGAAGTCTAATTTTTTTCAGTTTCTGGAATTTTTCATTTCATATACATAAAATATAGATTGCCATCAAGTGAAGAACTATAACGATTTTTTGTTGGAAAAAGCCAGTGAAATAGATCTAAGTTCCTAGCAAAGACAAAAAAAACTGGTAACGTGTAGTGTCAAATATTCCTTATCCTTTGACTCTGAGGCAAAAAACAATGCTGCAAGGACCATTTCTAAACAAAATAAAATAGTGACTGTGTAACAATTATTTAATTTGTTTGCTTATTCAATTCCAGAGAGTTGCTTAATATACTTTGTGAACATTTTCATGCATAGTGGACACATCTTCCAGCTCATTTATGCAGATACGTGTATAAATAAATTTATCTTTGTTTATTTAGGCCCTACAGACATATTATAGGCTCTCACTGAGCTAGTGCTTTAGAAAAATGGCAAACATGGAGCAAAATGTGATCAAGTTAAAATATTTGGTACAAGCTCTGTGATGTTACAACTGAGCTACTTAAACCTACATTGACTCCATTTCTTCCCTAAATAGGTTGTCAAAATAACAGTCTTCTGTCACAAAGAACATCAGCAGAAGTTCTTCCAAGCCAAAGACAGAAAGGGTAATCATGATCTTTTAGATGGGTAATGTTCAGGATCTTGCTATTTACAGGGAGATGACACCAGTGGTTGCCTCTTATGTAGGATAAAGTGAAATTATATTTTTCTTGAATTGTTAACTGGATGAGGAAAAATCACTAAAACTATACCTGTTTCAGAAAAGAGCATAAACCTGACCCCAGTGAGCAGTGTGCTGGTATATCATGACTTCATCTGAAGTTATTAACCAGTATCCTGGAAGTAGGACAGTGGTACACAGTGAAAGTCCAACTTTTCCTGAACCATGAACTCTTGGGCTTAAAAAATGTTTTCCATCTTTAAGTAAAATACACTCAGAAACTGTTAGTTTCTTCACAATTCAATGGAAGTACTGTGAACACTGAGTAAATTGTGATTTTTATTCATTCAAATATCCATATGAATTATTTAATTATCAACATAATTTCTGAAGACGACTTTCTCACTCTCTGTCTTGGCTTTGCCTCCCATTTCATAATCTCATATCATGCCTTCCTCTGTCATATTTGCGTTCCATACCATTCAACTCTCATGCTCAACTATAAGTGTCCAGAGAACAAGTACCATCAATAGTTTTGTCCATCACTGCAACTCTTTTTTCTAGGGTAGTGGAGGACATGTAGTAAGTGTTCATTTAAAAAGGTACCATGTGACCAATAATGAAAAACAATAATCTTTATTACATTGCAATTTAAAAATACATTCAGAAGGATCATCTCCATGCGAGAAAGAAGTCTGATCTTAGATTTGATATGCTGAAAGACAATCAAAGCAGACAGGTATAATAATTCTGGGTAAAGGAATGGAGGTTTGCAGCCACGGCAAGCTATGGCGGGACAACCAGTAGATCAGGTTGACTTGTAGATTGGAGTGCCTGAGTTTAGATAGGTGGCAGGAACCAGGGTTTGAAAGGCACCCACACCACCACCACCTTCTAAGGAGTTTTCTTTATATGATGTTGCTTACAAGAAGGCATGCAAAAAACTTTAAATGGGACAGTAACAGGACAAATTTTTTAGTTGAGTAAGTAAAAGCCCTGCAAGGGATTTAAGGATGAACCAGAGTAACCTATCCCTCTAGGCTCAGTCTCCTTCATCTTTGCCTTGAGTTTGTGGACAGTATATTCAAATTTTTTTTTTTTTTTTTTTTTGCTCTGGTGAGTTAGATGAAAAGAAACAGAGGTATATAAATTTATAATTTGCCTGAAGTTCAAAGTTGTTCTGAATCTTTGATACTTTATCTATAATGTTCTTTTAATTTGCAATTTGATATTACTTCTCACATTTTAAATGTAAATTCAAGTCTATAGAGTTCTATGGCATTTAGCATAGCCCTCTCTGTTGATCTGATTCACATCACCTTCCTAAAATAGGTTTTCCTTCAGATATTTATTACAGATTTAAGAACATAACTTGTTTATATATAAGCATCCAGCAAGCACTAATTTTTATTAAGCTACAGGGTATATAGGAAAGTAACATTTTACTGCTGTTTAACCCATAGATATTTTTGTAAGTAAAAGCATGTTCCAAAATACAGATTTCCATTTTGACTACTAATAAAACATTTTGGAAAGAATTTTTGTGTGTAGTAAATTAGAATGCACATTCTTTGCTTTTTTTGTTGGTAGCTGTTAAATTAAAACTAATCCCGTGTTTAATTCCCTGAAGAGAATGTCTAGTTGGAAGAATCATGGTATCTTTGTGTTAAAATCTAATTCACTCACATAGCATTTATTATCTGATGTACAAAGGGCCCACTTCTAAGTATCACAGAGTCACAATGATGAAAATTACATTGTATGTACCATAGTTAAGGTAAAAGGAAAAGAAAAACTTAAAATAAATACAATAACTTAAAATAGGTGACAGCACTGATAGCCACAAATACAATTTACAGAAAGTACCGTGAATGAGGTAGCATCTGTGCCAGGTTTACCGTATCAATATCAGGCCATCAGACAAAGCCTAGGCTAGGGAAATACCAGTGGAAACATAAAGATGTGAAAAGAATGCCATTTTCAGGGAAGCAATTAGTGCATTTGTGGTGGACAGACAGGTTATTTTGAAAGTGTGACAATAAAGTACCAAATATGAAACCAAAATTTTCTTTAAGGGGCAGATCTAGGATAGTCTGGAATGTTTTGCTTGAGATCAATTTAAAAAAGACTGATTTAGTTCTCAGGAGGAAATAACGATAGGATTTGAGATGAATTTTAATATGATATAATTTTATGGGAATTTGGGGCTGGGTTAGAAATAATAAGGACATTGAGGGAAGCTCATTGGGATAGTGATGTTTTAATTCATAACCTTCAGGGGGATATTCACAGAACAGATGAGATGGGTTAATCAAAAAGAACTTATCACTGAGACCAGACCAATCTTTCTCCAGTTTTCTTAGTCCATCCCATTGAAAAAGACTTTTTGTTAAATAAATTGATTAAGATAGAAAATTCTTTTTTTTCCCCCTGTCAGGGGAGTAAATCTCTGATTGGGTTAAGACTCTTACAACCCAATCATTTCTCCTCTAAACCTTCTTTTTTTTTTTTTTTTTTTTTGAACCAGGGATTGTACTCAGGGACACTTGGCCACTGAGCCACATCCCCAGTCCTATTTTGTATTTTATTTAGAGACAGGGTCTCACTGAGTTGCTTAGGGCCTCACTAAGTTGCTGAGGCTGGCTTTGAACTCGCGATCCTCCTGACTCAGTCTCCCAAGGCGCTTGGACTACAGGCATGCACCACCATGCCCGGCTTCTTTTTTTAAATTAATTAATTTATTTCCTATTGGTTCTCTTTAATTATACATGACAGTAGAACCCATTTTGATATAATTATACAGCAGAGAGTTTATCTTTTTTTCACAGTGTAGATTCACATGATTCATATATTCTTACGTATACATAGGGTAATACTGTCTATCTCAGTCTAAAATACTATGGGCCATTAGACTTAAGCTATATTTTGTGATTAAGTGAAGAATATGCAAACCAGCAAATAAGAGTGAGGAAATTCTTGGTAAGTCATATAGTATTATGGAAGAACTAATGATTACAGAAAGTTAATACTATCAGACATGAGTGATAACTTCTCTAAGAAATTGCAAAAACCCCATGAAGTAATTCCAAAATTAATATTGACTTCTTGGTGATTTTTACGTTTCCAGGTGGTACAAAGAATTAAAATAGATTCTTTTTATTAATTATCATTTCCTCTGACATGTGTTCCTTTTAAGTGAACAGAATTCCCTGTGTTAAGAAGAAGTACATGGTAGCTTGCAAATAAATATTTTTGAAGTGAAAAACTTCATGGCTGAATTAATCTGTTCAACAAGATGTTTTGTGCAAATTGTAGTAAATTTTAAATGTTTTGAAGTCTAGAATTCTTTCAAGGCAAACTACAATTATTTTAGCCATTTTAATAAATACCTGATCATTTCAGTTAGCATTGAGCTTGTAATGAATTAGAAAATCAAAAAGTCTATTTTTAATTGTTCTATTGATTATGCTTACAAGTCAAAGAACTCAGACCCACTCCTCAATTGTTAAGAAGTATTGCTATCTGGGATGCCAATGGAGATTTCCTGAGTTTAGGAATGGCTATATGAGTTTTTGTTTTAGTCAGCTTTTTCACTGCTGTGACTAAAATCCTAATCAGAACAACTGTAGAAGAGAAAAGTTTATTTGGGGGCTCATGGTTTCAGAGATCTCAGTCCATGGACAGTCCTCCATTCCCAGGGGCTCAAGGTGAGGCTGAATATCATGGTAGAGAAGTGTGGAGGAGGAAAGCAGCACACATAATGATCAGACAGCAGAGAGAGAAAAAGAGACTCTGGATACAAAATATATACCCCAAAGCCATGCCTCCAATGATTTACCTCCTCCAGTTACACCCTATCGGACTTAAGTTTCCATTCAGTTAATCCCATCACCGCATTGATTCATTGATTGCATCAAGGTTATCATAGCCCGATCATTTTTCCTCTAACCCTTCTTGCATTGTCTCACACATGAACTTTTGGGGACAGCTGGCATTCAAACTATAATAGTTACAAACTAGTGGATGGCAAAGGGGCATGTGTTCTCTGCTGTGAATAAAATCCACCTAGCAGATGCAGGTATACCTCAGGTATGAAAGCTGGTAGTTATTCTCTCACACCTGGAGGGCTTTTTTTTGTTTGTTTGTTTTCTGCTCAGACAATAATTCAATAATTGGAGAATTTGATGCCATGATAAGCACAACTGATGACTGATCAAGGGGCTCTGAAATGTGGTAGAAATTAATATGTTTGTCTTCTGAAGATCTGGGGTTTGCATGTACTCTTCTTCTAAATCTTACCAGATTATCATTTAAGATACTTATTTATTTTTCTATTCATTAAATATCTGGTGAGTTTCAGGTAAGAACTAAGCACATCTCTATTCTCTGGGCATGTAGCAACAAGCAAAACTCACATATTCTCTGTCTTCAAGGAGATTGCATTCTTGTGGGTAAACCAGACAAAGAACAATTTAAAAAATAATTTAAGACAATGATAATTTTCGTGAATAGAAAGGATAATGGCATGGAATGTGGTAGAAAGAACATATAGAAAACTGGGCAAGCAACTTGTGAGGTTCTATGAATATATGGACACAAGGAATGGTGGTCTTTAAACCAAGACAGGTAACTTTTGAGATGAAAACCAAAGGATGTAAAGTCAGTTACTGAAAGTAAAGACACTGATTATGTTTTATTTCTCTATACATTTCAAATAATAGCTACTTTGTGAACTCATTCTGAGGTTTAAGAAATAATTATTTGTAGTATCATGGTGACTGGCACACATCAGAGCCTCAAAACTGGTGGAAGTTAAGGCAGTGTTTTTAATAGTACTAGGTGGTGGTATTACTCTATGGAGTTTTTCAACATATCCAGAATCTTACAAGTCCTTGCTGGTCTTCTAAGTTAACCAATCTTCTTTAATATGTTCTCACATCCTGGACTAAACTGACTGACTACATAAATAGATAACTTTGTTCTACTGAATTCTGGATTGGCCTGACTCTTTGGAATTATCTTTATGTTATAGAGTTACTTTTCTTAATCACCTAGATAATTAGTGCCCCAGCCTTTTATTGGCTGCTTGGTAGAAAAAAACTTCAATGAAGAGTATCTCCTTTTTATTTGTACTTCATTCGGCCTGTTCTCTGTATTACATTTTTTAGGCACAGATGGAAGGCTAGGGTAGTAGAACTAGCACGTGTTACAGATTGCTTGAATATCCAGTAAAATGGAAAGAGTTGGATAATTATTGGAACCCTGAATGGAAACTGTTAGTAAAGCATAGTGCAGTGGTTCTATACTGCATATTATTTCCCTGGACTCTGCACTTAGTAGTAATGAGATAATAATTACACAAAATATATGAAGTCTAAAGTCATAGGAGATGCTAAGCAAATCAGTCTGTTAATTGTAGAATTTTTCTTTTAAAATAAGCTTCTAGTGTGCAGTTTTGGAGTGTGGGTGAAATTACCAAGAATAGGAAAAGAATATCTAAGATTTGTCAGATATAATCTTCCACTGCAGAAAATGCTCCACACGAATTATTTGTTCATAAACAAGAGTTACTTTTGAGACTATAATTCAAAGTAATGGCTTAGTGGTTTGTGTACCATGTTTATGTTCTAGATGTAATTCTGGAGTATCGGGTCTATGTTCTAGATATAATTTTAGAGTAGTTGCATTAATTTATACGTAAACAAGAGTAAAATTTTCTAATCTCAGAAAAGCTCATATAAGGCCTTGTCTGCTTCCTTTATGACAAAGGCAGTCAATGGCTGTCTTCATCATAGCTTCTTCCCTGCTCCCATGACAGTGCCTGATACCTAAGGCAATCAAAATATTCAGTGTGTACTGAGAAGAAGTACAAGTGTGATTTGGAATGAATTTATTTTGGTGTCATGCAAACAAGAAGAGAAGATTTTCAGGGAGTATTACTGCATGCAAATTTTGATAAGTCTAATTTGGGGGTGATCCATTCATTTGAAAATTGTCTGCATTCTTGTCTTTACTTTCCATGAATGAGCAGTGTGTCTGCTTTAAAAGGAAATTATTCTAACATTCATAAGAGATAAAATCATGAATCCAAATCACCTGGAACTAAATATAACATTTCCAAATTTGAAAAGCATCTTTTAAAATCCTCTGCCTGGGCCTAGTCCCACCTGTCACCCACAGACATTCATGCTTTTTTGTTTTAATTTCAAATTCCCTACTATTGCTAGTATTACTGATAGGTCCTTAATGATAGGCACCTCTTTCAAATAATTAGGAGGTTCAATATGAAATTACTTTACTGTTGAGTTATGGAAATAAATGCCATCTTTGGAATCCAAATCATTTTTCTTGTTATGTATGTCAATCAACCAAATATATTATGGTCAGAGAAAGTGTCAATTAAAATAAGTATTTTAATATATTTGAATTTTATAGGAAATATTTGTAACTTTTTCTGTCTAGCATATGTACTGGGCTATTACATTATCAAGTAACATTTTAGTATCATAGCCACTTGTGGTGGTGCATCCTGAAATTCTAGGTCAGGCTTGGCAATTTATACCCTGTTTGAAAATAAAAATAAAAGGGGTAGGGTTATAGCTCAGTGAGAGAGCACCACTGGGATCAATTCCCAGTGCTGAAAAAAAAATTAAAATATAGTCTAATGTAATATATTCATGCAGAGGAATTTTAAAAATGTAATCCTGGATTAAGTTGGGTAAACAAAGACCAAGATACAGATAACTATATGCAATAAGGATCCATTTCCATGAATACTTTAAAACAAACAAAACTAAATGATATTTTGTTTTCACAAATATATATGTACGATAAATCTATTTTAAGTAGGCAAAGGAATAAGAAAAATATTTAAAATCAAATTCAGGATAATGGCTATTTCTGGAACAGGAGATTTAGGAGGATCAGAGGATCAAAAAAAGTATTGGAATATTTTAACTTTTTAAGTTAGAGAGTATGCAAGAGTGGCTCACGCAATTGTGTAACTTACTTTACATGTTTAAGTTACATATGTGACATATGTACTTGATTTTCTAAACATGCTAAATGCACTATTTTGTACATTTAAAGTATTTCATAGCTAAATGCAACAATTCCTATCCATCAAACGAAAACTTTATCAGAAAGTATCTACAATTACACATTACAGTAAATAGAAGACTTTCTAATGATGCATACTTTTTCTCAAGAAGTTTCCAGTTCTGGGACTTAAAGTGTATGTTTAAGTCCTTATATTTATTACTACTATTTCTATATATAAGGTTAAATATTGGAGCTTTTTGTCCATGTAATGAAAAGAGAAATGCAGGAAAACAGAAAACTATATCCCATACATGAAAACACATGCTTTATTTTAATAAACCTCTAACAATATCTACTTCTCCAAACAACATATTTCCACAGTTTTGTAAATGCAGAGCTAGAATTCTATTATTAATAATTCATGAAAACCACACTATATGAGAAATGTGTCTTTAAGCCTTTAGCTCTGAAAACAGTTTGATTGCAGAGAACAGCGAGAATTCTACAAGTTTTAGTTATCATATTTCTTAAAAGAGAAGGGTGTACTAATAGAGCTCATCCATCTGTAAACTTTTATGAAATGTGCTGGAAAGACCCCTCGTTGCACACTCAGTCTTACATTCTCTTCATTCTTACATGGTGTCCTAGAGACATTTATCAAAATTTGAGTCTTGCTTTCCAAAAGGAATAGAGTATCTGTCACTTCAGAGCATCTGAGAAGGCAATGTTCTCCAATACTACCTCATATTGACACAAATGCCTTCTTAGGTCTGTTAGCTATAGAAATGGAGTGGTCAGATAGTGACTGGAGAAAAAGGCAGGCTCATAATTCATGTATGTGTTTCCTTCTTTACCTGGTCAGTCTGGTGGTTTTCATAGCATTTTTAATAGACATATTGGTTATTCTCACACAAAGCTTTGTATTTGTGTAAACACACAGTAATCGACTTTTGTATAATGTGAAAGAACTTTAAATGAGTGTAGGTTATCATTATAGGAATTTATTTTTTAAATTTTTTAAGTTGTTGATGGACAGTTTCATTTTTATTTATTTATATGTGGTGCTGAGGATTGAACCCAGTACCTCACACATGCTAAGCAAGCGCTCTACCCATCATTATAGAAATTTCTAACATTTAAAATTTTATAATGTAGAATTGCATACCATGTTTGACCAGAAGAGGTGTATAAGTATGTGTGTGTGTATGTGTGTGTGTGTGTGTGTGTGTGTGTGTGTCAACAGCAATGATAGGTAGTGTGAAATACATGGTATTGATTCCCATTGCATTAGCAATTTAAAAACTCAAGTGAAAGATATAAAGAAGGCAGAACACGGCAGGCAGTGTCATAAAACCACAAAGTGATGAGCTATTCTTTTGTTTTCTTCTAAGTTCCAAATCTAATACATGATTCCCATTGAATCTTTACAACATTCTTAAAAACAAACTGATGTAATTACCAGTAAAAAATAGATTAGGACTCCACATTGTAAAAAGTTTTCTTAAGATCACAATTGTTAGAGACAGAGGATCACTGAACTCAAGTATGAATCAAAAGTATCTGCTTTCTGATTGATCCTAAGAATTGATTTTGCTTTAATTGACTGTGCAAGGATCTGTCCATAATTTTCTTAGTACATGTGCAGTATTTGGATATTTAGAAAGTGATGTAATGCATAATTAGTACAACAATTTCCATTGAAGCTATTTGATTAGATCCTTGAAGTTTCTATTTCATTTATCACTAATAGAAATGTGTTATATTTCCAACATGTTGCCAATTACTGATAGGAAAAATTTGGCTATCTTCCTTTTTGTGCTAGGAATTATCCATGAAGGAAGACATTACAGGAAGGACACCCTTACATTCAAAAACTTATCAGGTAAGGATGATTTCACCCAGCTTTAATAAATATAAAACCAGGATTGAAGCTAATAATAAAGAAAGATATAACTACTTTTACATAAGCATTCACTGCTTTCCGCATTAGACTACAAGACCTTAATGTAGACTCTATGTATTTTTCTCCTTTATGGCCCCAGTGCTTGACCTATTGCTGGATGTATGAGATGTTTAGTAGAAATGCAAGTGACTCACTAACACTCCCTGAAATGTGTGTGTATATCAACTGCTCATTAGATGTTACGTTACTCTTTGTAATGATAAGAATTGGCATTGTGAAGTTCTCCAATATTAAGACTTGAAGTGAAGGAACGTGATAATTTCTCTCAGTTTATATTTTTCCTCTATTCTGTAAAGCTTTTCCCAATTGGCACTTCTCTGATGTAAAGGTCACCTTTATAGGTCTACTTGGTTAGGTCATGGTACCCATAATGTTCAACATAGGTCAAACACCAATCTAGATGTTGCTCTGAGGATACTTTCCAGGTATTGTTAGTGATAAAATCAGTGAATCTTAGGAGAAATACATTATCCTCTGGTTTAGTCAGCTTTTTTACTGCTGTGACTTAAAGACCTGACCAGAACAACTGTAGAGGAGGAAAGCTTTATTTAGGGGCTCTCAGTTTCAGAGCTCTCAGTCCATAAGTACCTGGCTCCAATTCTCAAGGCTCAAGGTGAGGCCGGACAGCATGGCAGAAGAGTGTGGCAAAGGGAAGCAGCTCACATGATAATTAGGCAACAGAGAGAGAGAGACTCCACTTTCCTGATTTAAAATATATGTCCCCGAAGCCATACAATATATATCCCCAAAGCCACACCCCCTTGTCCCACTGCCTTGGCCACACCCTACCACTTCAGTTACCACTCAATTAATCCCTATCAGGGGATTAATTTGCCGATTGGGTTAAGGCTCTCACAATCCAGTTCTCCTCTGAACCTTCTTGCATTGTCTCACATATGAGCTTTTGGGGAACATCTCACATTCAAACTCTAACACCCTCCATTACATACTGAGCCTCATCTAATCAGTTGAAGGTGTTCCTTGACAAAGACCAAGGTTCCTGAAGATAAACGAATTCTGCCTCCAGACGGTCTTCAGACTGGAGTACTAAAACCAACTCCTCATCGTTCTTGAACCTGCCTGTCTGCTTTACAGATTTTATACTTGTCAATCCCAGCACTTAAATCCGATTCCTTAAAATTTCTCTTCTCCTCTGTGTCTTTCTAGATAGGTATTTAGATATAGACAATCCATTGATTATGTAGCCCCGCCCGAAGAATCCTAAAACCCCTGTACTTGAGGCAATATTTGGCCAGCCTTATGCCCAGGGCTTTCTTTACTTTTCATTTGAGACATGAGCGGTAATTCTTTCTTTGTATTCTCTCCCTTTCCCCCTTAATATGCCTGAAACCTAGAGTAAAGGTTATTTTTTCTGTTATTGTGTGAAAGTAAGTGTATTGTGGGATACACTATTTTCTTTAAAGTATTAGAAGTAAATGGTCAGGGATTTGAAGACCAGCTCCAACTCTCATTAGCTGCATCGCCCGGGGTAAAATAAGCCTCTGTTTAGTTATTTTATTTTTAAACAGGGTTTTTATAATCATTAAAGAAATGCATGGGTTAGCATAAGGTTAAAAAGAAATAATCAATATTTTTATTAGCTATTTTACCCAGTCAGGAGAATAAAATGTCAATAAAAGATTTCCTTGTGTTTTATTACTACCGCTGCAGTTTTACTCCTAAAAATCAATTGCAACTAACATCGTTGGGTCACTTTGCATCGATATTTTTCAAATGCACTTATTAAAGATAAAATAAAGTCAAGTCAAGTTCAAGATTATTTTCTAGAGCAGATAATGTGATGAAACAGTAAAAGATCACAAAGAAGTTGTTACTATGTGGAATTAGGAACTAGGAATTTTTTCTGTCATACCTAGTTCATTTGCACAGAAAATTAATTTCCAACTATGTTAAGGGCATGGGTTTTATCATAAAACTCCCTCTACTGGGTTTTATTTTAGTTTAGATGTCTGTCTTAAAGCCTTCTCTTTTAGCAGAGATCTCCACGAGGCAGAAGTTTTTTTTGCTTTTTGTTTTTTAATGGGACAGGCAGAATAGTTTTCAGTTGAATCCCTCTTTCTTCTTCTTTATCATTTATCACATAAGCTCTTCAGGGCAGAGTGGCCCATACCAAGCAGGGTTTACATCTGCCTTTGGTTCATCTGTCACCATATGCAGTTTTTACCCATTCTTGCCGTGATCCAAGAACATATGAAATTGCTCTGATGTGATTTGTCTCTGGCATGTAGATATATTGGCTCTGCCCTACATTGTGGTCTGAATGTGATGAAACAAAATAGGAGCCAAGACATTTCTTCATGTGTACTAAAGGAATTCACCCTTAGGGATAGATTGAATTCTATAAATTATGCCTTTAATCACAGGAATTTAAACTGTTTTCTGAAATTTAAAGTGAATTCCAAAACTTCTGATTTTATAGCTGTAACTTTTTCAAAAGCAATTGCTTCTCCTTTCTTTGCTGGAAAAAGGCATAGTACCTATCCAAACAACACTCTTTACTTCATACTGAAGTAATACAGATTGTATTTGAATGCTGAGGAGTTAATCCCAGGGCATTTGCTAGTGATTTTTCTGGAAGAAGTGGACACACAGTATAAGGGAAAGGGATCTTAGAGATTTTTGAGATTCCTGATAAAAGGAGAAGCCCATTTAGTTCCATCCCTCTTCCTTCCAATGTGGAATAATGTTTGATGAGATTATAATAACTGAAGATATGACTGAAATATTGAGACCATGAGAAAAGAGATATTGCCAGCCTTTTGATAACCAGAAGATTCTTTCAGTCTTCTGTTGATAGATGTGATACATCTGGGTCATTCCTGATATTGTTAAGGAATTATACCAATTCTGGAACTTTCTATATACAGATTTCTTATTCAGTGATACAGTGTCTACTTTTTGGACCTGTTTCAGTAGAAGACTATGTTACTTGCAGCTAAATGCTTTGCTGATAAATATGGAATGTAATCTCCTTATTGTCCCCTGAAGAGAGATAGGACATTGGCTGATGGACCAACAAGTAGCCTAAGGAGACAGAGTTGGGTCAAAGAAAGTGAAACCATGAAGTCCAAAAGAAAAAACGGCAAGTGTCATTTTACAATCAAAGGGGAAACAATATTTTTAATAAAGTCAAAGGAGTACACTTGATTCTAAGAATAAGTGGTGAACAGAAAATATCAGAGAATCCCCAGAAAGAGCAGCTAGTGCCAAAGCAATGGCTAAGTCAAGTCCATGAAAACACTTGAGGGTTCAAAATGGGTGCTTTCGAAGTGAAACTGCCATAAAAACACAAAAAAGGAGAGACGTAAATTTGTTGTTGTTTTTTAGTAATATTTCAGCATCCTTTCAAGTCCTCTTGGTCCAGGTCTCGCATAGCACACTTGTCTTGAATTTGGAAAAGGCTAATAACCATTTGATAGCTCCAAATAGGTGATTTCATAGTATCTTTCTTTCTTTTTTTTTTTTTCCCTCAGAACATCAGCCAAATCATCACTCTAGTTCAGCAAGTGACCTGCCAAGAATACATGTGGGACCCTTGCATATTCTGTGCGCTATGGTCTGAATTACTCTGTGCCTTTACAATTTAGTGTTAAAACTAATTCTCATTGATGTGGTCTTAAGAGGTGGAGCATGTGGCAGATAATTAGCTCATGAGGGCAGAATAAGTCACGATTATAATCATTGACTGTTTTAATCAGTTTCTCTACTGCTGTGACCAAAGGACCTGACAAGAACAATTACAGGAAGAAAAATTTAAGACTCATGTTTTCAGAGGTTTAATTCAGAAAAAAAAGTACAATCTTTTAGGGCTCATGTGTTCAGAGGTCCATTCTAGAGGAATGAGGCCAATAGACAGCTCCTTTACTCAGGGTTCCAAGTGAGGCTGGACATCATGGTAGAAGAGCATGGCAGAGGAGAGCAGCTAGGAGAATGGCACCAGGAAGCAGACACACACACACACACACACACACACACACACACACACAGAAGAGAGAGTGAGAAAGAGAGAGAGAGAGAGAGAGAGAGAGAGAGAGCGCTCTGCTCAACCAGGACAAAATATAAACTCCAAAGCACATCCCCAGGGACCCAGCTCCTTCATCTACACAATATCTGCCTATAGTTACTACCCAGTTAATCCCTATCAAGGGATTAATTCACTGATTGGGTTGATGCTCTCATAATCCAATCATTCCACTTCTAAACCTTCTTGAGTTGTCTCACATATGAACTTTTGGGGGACACCACATATTTAAACCATAACATTATTCTTATAAAAAAAAATTCCTGGAGGAGCCCATTTTCTTTTCTATTGTATGAAGACATGGAGGAGATGTCATTCATGAGGAATGGGCCCTCTCCACACATTTACTTTGCTTGAGTCTTGATCTTGAAAATCCCAACTCCAGGAGTAATAAATTTCTGTTGCTTATAATTACTCATTGTAATGTGTTTAATTATACCAACCCAAGCTGACTAGGATACTATGCTTTATAGAGCTGAGATTAGAATAATTTTCTGAGTGCTCCATGAGTTTGGTCTTGTGTATGTCATCATATTTCAGGAATCAAAATGCCAGAGTTTATTGCTATCTTATATAATCCACAAAAGTATAAAGCACAGGACATTCTTTCCCTTAAGGTAGCTTACCCTTTCAAAAATGGTCTTGCATTTTCAGAGTCAGTACTTATTTATCTAACACAATATGAAATAAGCATCTGTCATTTTTTCCTTCAGAGTGTAGTCATTAATATGGTTTGTGTGACCTTTCCAAAGAAGGGTATAGAAAAATGAATTATGATGTTTCCCTTTGTCATTTCTCAAGACCTCCTGGAATACCTGAATGTATGCATTAACTGCTGTATCAATTGGGGTTGTTAGTTCAAGCAACAGTAAACAACTCCAACTAACATAAGCAAAACTTTTTTCAATGGTTATCAGGTAGCTTTCAGAATCTCCTTGAGGGACACAGAACCAAATCAGGAATTTGTGCAGCAGAAGAACACAGAATTATGGTGTAGCACTGTCCTTGCATAGACCTCACTGCTATGGCTACCATGGGTGGATATGGGCACTTATTGAATTAAATGCAGATTATGGATTGCCAAAAGAATGGCAAATATCCACAAAGCACCTAATTATCTTTCTTACCTCCCTTTAGTATTTTTTTGCTAACCATTCTGATCATTTACTTAAGTCATAACTTTCTTTTTGAGAAAATAATGTATGAATTTATAAATTTGCTATAGAAAATTCAGTATTAATGAGGAAACATATTACCAATAATTAACAAATTGTTAATTTATCCAATAAGTGGTAGCATCTTGATTCCAAACCATGGAAGACATCCAAACTCATATTATTTCCATAATTGCTTTCAGTGATCAAGCATACCCACTTAAAATAATTGGATGTGATTAGGATTTATGTCTAGATAAAATATAGAAAGATGTGCAATGAATCTGTGTGCTCTGATTTTGCAGACCCTATTCTGATACTAGGTGAGCTGAGTGGTAGAGATATCTCTCTTCTAAATGGCTTCTCAGATTACTTCCTGCAGAACTCCAGCCAGAACTTCACAAGTAACTAGTAGTAAAGAATTGAGTGGAATGGATTCCTATAATGTTTGGGAACCTGTGTCTCTCCAGACCTAGGAATGAAGCAGCAATAATATTCATAAGTGGATACCCCTGCAGTAAGATACATAAAAGTGAGTCTAAACAAGATCAGAGAGAGGTAAAGAGGTATGTGACAGATAGGAGGAACATTTTGAGAGCCCATATGTAAGAGTACTCAGCAACCTCTTAAACCATTGAGTAATAAAAGAGGCTCTCTAACAAGTGTTCCTGGCTATGCCACAGCACTCCTCTGTGTTGTTTTCCTTTACATTTTCAGTCTAGAGATATATGTAAGTGCAAGGCCAAATGCAAGATGAAAACGCAGGCCTCTGAAGTTTATAAAGCAGGAAGAATGTGTCTTAAAGCTACTAAAATTTAAAACTTTTAATTTTCTTCAGTTCTATCTGTCCCTTAAATTTCTCATTACTCTTTAGTAGTATTCTAATTTAAAAGCACCCAAAAAAACTTATTACCCTGAATTTTACCATTAAACATCATATTATGCAACATTAGTTTTAAAAACTTTACATTTAATTTTACACTTTAATAATTTAAAAAATTACATTCTAATTTTAAATGAGAATGTTTAACTTATATACAACAAAATCACTGAAAATACAGAAGCTGTTTTATAGATTCTATAATACACATCCATTTATTGATTTATACCAGAACAGTGAAAATGAACAAAATTAACTTGGTGTTTTTATGTCACTATTTGCCGCCTGTACATTTTACCAATACTCTCCACATTTAGCTTCCTGATTAGTAAAGAAGCATTGAAGAAAAAGACACTATGGTTGCCAAATCTTTTGCTTTTCTTTCCATGTTGCCATTTGTGTGTCAGCAGGTGGCTAATACAGGAAAATGAAATTAGTAAGAAAGATGACAAGGTTACTTAGTTCTCTTGCTTCATAGAATGCTGCTGTTGTCTAAGTTTAAGTGTTTTCCCATCCATTGCATATTGAGTACATGGAGCATGCTCACCTTTTATCAATGCCTGGTATCACTGATCTCATGGTTCTTCCATAATTCTGGGATGGTAGAAATTTTTGAATTATACACACAAGGGGCAGCAGCAAGGAGATGGGATCAGGGTTACATAAATAGTGCACCTAACATGCAACCTCATATATGATCCATAGTCATCAGACTTCAGGCAAAAAATACAAGTTTAAAGAGAAACACATTAAGATTACTTAAGAAAACTTCAGAGGTCTCAATCAGTCCGAATTCTGTGTCACAAATTCAAACAAGACAAGGAGCTCTTTATACTCTTGTTCTTTTTCAAACCCCTCTTCCAGCCCACAAAGTAAAATTTTGTAGATCAGGTTTTAAGTGAATTCAAGAAACATAAATAGAAATAAACCCTCTAGTGAATTCCTCTGTAAAGGGATAATAATTAGCCTCTACTAAATTTTCTTTAGGTGTTTTCAATTTTGGTTTATAGAGATTTTTATGTACACAATTTCTTAACCAAACCATATAATTCATATCATATGTATCCTTCAATGTACTTTATTATATATACATATATACTTGTGTGTATTTTTATATATGATAAAGTCATGGAGGTACAAATAGCTGAGCACTGACCAGATAACAGACATAACATTTTGCAACATAAGTTTTTGAAAGCATTTAATGTGTAATCTATGCAAAATGGATATTATGACCTCTCTGACAGATAAGAAAAATAAACTAAGATGGGTTAAGTGATTTTCCAAAATCACATTAATGAAGACAGCAGCACCACCAACCGAGCTCTTTTCAATGCCATAGTGAAGGTCTCATGCCACATTGCATTGATCCCCTGTTGTTCTCTAAATAGGCCTAATTCACTTCGGGTTTAACTATGTATATTGAAGGAGTAGTCCAGATAGAGAACTGAGCATCATTCATCAGCATTTACAACACCACACATGTGTGATTGTGGTATCGCTGAGTGAGACAGAAATAAAAGTACATTGTAAAGGAAAATGCTTCTGACAAACTTCTATTTTTCTATGGTAGATAATCACAGATTTTAAAAACGAGCAAATAAATTTAGGCAATCTATTTCAGAGAGTCATTGTGCATTTCTGAAAGGGTATGTGCATTTGGTAGTGGATATTTTAAGTCACAACTGAGGACGTCAGTTTGACTGCACAGTTCATTGCTGCCTGATTGAAAATAGGTCCCGATGCCAAACCTCGCTCGTGAATGAGTGCTTCTCAGACAGCATCATTCATCTCATGCTTCCTAGGCAGATGTAGGCTTTTTTGTGAAGCTGGCTTTTTAAATATTTTGCCTTTCAGTTCAACCTAAATATGTAGATTTTTCTTCATGTTCACTCCTATAATTAAAATTGCAAGATTCAGTTTTGAAATTCTATATGTCATGCACATTTGTATTTGATTTTATTTGTATCAAGAAACAGACATTCATTTTGAAGAGGACAGAGGCAGGTTTTGTGTATTATAATATGTTTGACCAATGCTAGAATTTAGGAGTATTTTGCTGAGATTCCTTTTTATACTAACATTTCAAAATGACTATACTATTAATATTGTTTGGAAGCAGTTTTTTTTCCAAGAGATGAGGAACTCTCTTACCTCTAAACACTTCATGGCTCATAATCATGAAAGCGGTGATGGTGGTAATTTTGGTAGTGATGGTGATGGTTTTGAATACTTGTGATGTGTGTGTGTGTGTGTGTGTGTGTGTGTGTGTGTGTGTTGGTGCATGCATTTATGTGTATATGCTTATGGGAAAGTAAATGTCTACATTTTAATTTCCAATATTTCTATTATTCAAATTTTTCTCCCATTAGATTTATAGCCTGAAAATAGCCACTAAAATCTTACACTAGTTCTCATGTTGTATTTAATTAAATTCTTCTTGTCCTTGCTTGAATTTCAATTCTGAATTACCACAGATTCTAAATGCAGCATTGATTTATTAACAGATTTATTTTCAGAGAAAAATGAACATTTCCCTTTGAAAATGTCATCTAGACTTTTAAAAATATACAATGGGAAAAATTACTATCTTTGGATCAGAGAAACATAATACATATTTATCTCCCCAGTTAAAATGTGATTTTCTTGAGAAAGACATTTATGATTTAATTTCCTTTCCTTACTTCCAGATAGCGAGAAGATTGGCAAATAATTTAATGGAAGATATACGTCCTGTTTTGTTTAAAAAAGCAAATGTTTTGGTAGCTTTAGTTTTTTTTTTCCAAAATTATTGCATTTGGCTTATGAATTTTTGAAGTCTAAAAATTTTTGACTAAGTGTATCCAAAAAGCTGCACACCATGAATTTAGGCTTATCTTGCTGGTGTACGTCTGTGGCTGAGCACAGCACTGA
The DNA here is from genome assembly GCA_020662805.1 of Glaucomys volans. Lineage (NCBI taxonomy): Eukaryota > Metazoa > Chordata > Mammalia > Rodentia > Sciuridae > Glaucomys > Glaucomys volans. The sequence goes on from JAJEJO010001246.1 coordinate 69,949, forward strand.
CTGAGAGGAAAGCTGTTCTAATCTAGAATTCCAAGTGACCCCTGCAGCCTAGGGCAGGCACTTGCATTTGTGACAGTGACAAGTTCCAAGGAACAGGACTATGCTGTGAATGCATAGTTTAATGCCCTTTGCTATGGTAAGAATAGGATACCTTGCAATATCTAGGTGTTGGCTGTCCATCAGATTTTGTCTTTATCACCAGCCATGTTCTATGTGCCACAGTGGCTTGTTATGGAGCATCTAACTTTAGGAGGCAGAAGAGTTTTAGAATCATGCAGAATTAAACCACTTTGTTCCAGTGTCCCAAATATATTCGCCCAATGCCCTATTTATGGGATGCTTGTATGTACAATATACTGTATTTTTCCCAGTTGTCCTTCTCATAGGATAATCTAGATTTCATTGTTAACAATAGGATTTATGAACTGCAGATTGTGATTTTCAACTTATTTATTGAACTTGTGTTAATTTCATTGAAACATCTGCAGAGTTGAAATCTCACTATGTAATGAATTAAGGGACATATCTGAGTTACAAATTCAGATTAGTTCTTTAGCATGCAGGTGCACTTATTTCTGGAAAATCTTCAGAACAATCCTCAGATGGTTGGACTAGCAACATGGGTGTATGAACGTGTTCAAGAGTTAACACTTCAGAACATCAGAGTATGGTTATTTCACACCTTAAATTACAAGCCAGGATATTCCAGTCTTCATTTGTTAATGAACTTCATCTTCACAACAATCTTATGAGATACATAAAGTACCATTATTATACTTCTTTGAAGATAATGAAGCTCTGAAATAGAGAAATTAAATAATATATCCAATATAAAATACTAAAGTGAAAACTTTGAAACCAGGTTCATCTGTCTCTCAGTTCTGGTCATTTAACCTCAGTGCTTTCCCACTACCCTAGAAATCACCATTCTCCTTCTTCCAGGACCTAGAGAGGACTCCTGAACTTCAGTGTGCATCTATCTGCTGCCTACATCACTCCGGTATTTTGGAAGCATTGTCTTCCAAACTTCTACCTTGAATTGCCACAAGGGGGCATTCTTAGAACTCTGAGGAAAAACACAATAAAATGAACAGTTAGGGGGAGGAAATCCAGTGCTTTTCCCCTAGATAGGTGATTCCTGAAGGGCATTTTTGGAACCAGAAATATTTAGCAACAACTGGGAAGTAGTTTAAAATGCAAAATTTTCAGTTGCTCAAGGGATATGAACCAAAACTCTAGTGGTAGAGACCCGTAATGGGTTTTCAACCAGTCCTTCCTGGTAATTCTTATGCATTACAAGATTTTAGAACTCACATCCTGTTTGATTTTCTTATAGTAAATATGAACTTTCTTAAGCTCAAGAATATAGTCTTTCTCTAGTTTTCCCACAGGTTGATAGTCATAAATGAAGAGTACTAATTATTTTCATGTATCTGGGTCTTAGAAATTCTCATTATTAAGAAGGAATATTACCTATTGCAAGTAGTGGACTTCTGACTTATTTGTCTCTCTAATCTGTGTGTGATTTGGGGAAAACTACCATCAGGAGGGAATTACATGTGGAGCATAAGAACACATTATTCTCTGTGTGGGAGACTCTCACACAGGTCCTATTTCCACTCAGTCTGCAGAGATTCTGCTTCTAAAGCTGAAATTTTCCCTTCCTTGTCTTGGTCACTGACTGGGAGCCTGCAAAAGTGCTTGAGAGAAATATTACAAGATAGCTGACAAGTGCTTTTTTGGAAATGGTTAGCAGTGTCAGGAGAAGAGTGTTTACATACAGACACATATTTCAATAAAAATTACAAGAAAACAAGTCACAGTGATAAAATATCAAGGAAATTATATTGTGCCATCTAGTATTTAGGGGCCTTTTAGCAGATGGGGTAGCATCACCAAATATGACAGCTACTCTCAGATCAATATGCACAGATTATGTCATCAGACAACAAAAACTGAAGTCCCTTGCATTCCCCAGGAGTAAACTGTTGTCTTTCTATGTGCAGTCGATGACACTCAGCCTCAGTGTTGCTATTGAATATTGACTCCAGTAATCACTAACTCTGTGTTGCATGGAAAGAATTATTGCATCTTTTAGAGCTCAATTTCGATTTCTACCAAATATAGATGGCAAAGAATTTGTAATAATATATTAATGTGAAGTACTGTGTACGGATGAAACAAAACGTATCCTGAGTACTTTGGGCCATGCTTGAAACATAGTAAACCCACAATATAAATTTCACACTATTTATTTCAATATGCAGTAATTACAAAGAAAACCTAAACCAAGCACGATGACATAAGCTTGTAATCTCAACAATTTGGGAGGCTCATTGCATGTTTGATGCGAACCTCAGGAACACAGTGAGACCCTATCTCAAAATAGAAAATAGAAAAAAAGAGATAAAAATGAGGGCTGGAGATGTAACTCATATGTAAAATGATGTCCCTGAGTTCAATAACCGGTATTGGAAAAAACAAACCAAAACAAAAACCTTAACCATAAGCTGTAGTTTTCTCATTAATTAATTCTTTATCTTACTCAGAAAGAATAAGCAAAGTACTAACCTTATTTTACTTTCTCTTTTCAATCTTTATTGGGAATTCCACTGACCAAAATCCAGGAGGATCTGAAAAAAATTAATGTAAATTGGGACACTAGGACAGACAGAAAAACAAATAAAGATAATGGTTGGAGACATATCCAAAATTTCATGCAGAAAATACCTGGAAAGCACATATACTCATATACATGCATATAAACACAATAAAAAACACACATGCCAGTTGCAAATGCAGAATCATCTTCTAGAATGAAACAAAGGGATTTTTTGTTAGCAGGAAAAATGGATTAAGTGAGGCAGTGTTTTATTTGGACTTTAGACTCACAGTAATGAATATAGTCATAAGCCAACTAGATTTAAAACAATATAAAGTATAAAACAAAAATGTAAGACTAAACTCATTTATTTCTGGAATGTTTGGCTTTTCAAAGGATAGCATCAGATGAATTGACTAAAACATTCTTAACAGAATCACAGCATGCTTAGAACAAGAAAACACAGGGATACAACCCTGAATCAAATTATCAGAAGCAAAATTTGCTTCTGGAGATATGCTTTTCTCCTTTTACAACCCTGACATTTTGTTAGAGTAGTTCTTCATTGTGCATGCTGTCTTGCAGGATGCTGGCAGGAGTCGTGGCCTCTACCCACTGGATCTTGATAGCACCTCCCACCTGCCTACTTCCTATAACTAAAATGCCTCCAGAGATTTACAAATGACCCTGTTTGGTGCAAGGGTTTGTATTGACTCTCATTGAGAACCACTGACCTAAATTTTTAGTCTAGACTTTCAGAGGAACCTCTATTTTGCCTTTTACCTTTTATTTCAGCACAGGTTAGGTACATTCCTTTTCAGCACATTAATATGGGCTATGTATGTTGAATGTATCTGTATAGCAATTATACTGGAACTTACTCAAAAGGATTACTCTAGTAAATTTAAATATGCTTTCAAACATATTCAACTATACAGGTTTGTGTCTAGAATAAAATGTGTATTTCATTCTGGATATTACACAAACTCACACGGCAATGCATGCATATTCAAAACAGAAAACTTTTTCAGTGGAGCTAGAGATTCAAAATTTTAGGAAAGGAAGCTTATTCAAAAGTCATGTCATTGATAGTAAATTGCATTTTACAGTTGCTGAAGTTTTTGGCATTGCCAAGTAGACGATGAGAAAAATGAAATATCTGGAACTGCACCCATATTTAAAAATGTTCAGGACAATCTGACAATTTGCTTTAAGTAGCTATAACATGTAGAGTATCAGTATCCTTGAAATCATGCCTTTGTTCTCTCTTGGGCCTGGGGATCAGTAAGGGGAGAAAGATTTCCCACTCCATCTCTCAGAATAGACTCTCAGCTCCCAGGTATTATGGAAATATTTCTTAACTCCACTCTTAGCCAAACAAGACACTGCTTTTAAATCAAACAGCACAGTTTTTGGTCTAATATGGGAAAGTAGTAATTTCTACAGAGGTCCTATTCCATCAAAATGCAACAGGAGAAAGTTGCTTTTTCTGGTTTTGCAGATAAATGCTGCTTAAATTTTCTTCTGTCTCCCATGTGCAAATTGAAAATTTATGTTTTGCTTGCTGAATTTATTCTATGATTTTGTAGACCCTGTTCTTCAGTTCCACATCTCTGTGACATTCTTCTATGGATACTCTGTAGACCTGGATGATCTGATCTTTCTGACTTGATAACGGACTGGTGACTGTGTTGTACACAACACAGTCTGGTGACTCTCAGAAGAAGTTAGGCTAGTCTGATGATTTTACCATCTCCAAGTTGTCTTACAGTTTTCACTTTACAAAATGCCAGCAGAACTATAATTTACTTAACATTTTCTTAAAACTAATGGTTTTTCTATAGGTTAAGCTTAAATGTTCATATTCATAAAATTGGTATATTGATATGTTAGCTATTTGTAACAGGCATTAAAATATGTTACTATCTGCATAAAATATCCATCTATGTACAATTGAAAACAATTATTTTTATGCTGAGTTACAAATGCAACACACACAGGGAAGCACTGTCCCAATCTATGGCTCAAGCTCTAGTTGTCCTGGTTAAACCTCTAAGAAAGATGTAATAACAGGAAAGAAAGAAGAAATCCTACTTATGCTACAGCCACTTTGATGATTTAGGGATCTTGTTCTTGGTTCTCAAAGTTACCTAACCTCCTTTTATTGAAAAAAACAAGAGTTCACTAATGTTTACCACTTGAAAACTAATACTTCATGTAATTTGAGAAAGATCCAATTTAAGATGACTATGCCCTATCTAAGAACACTATTCCCTACAAATTTAGACTTCAGAAAATAAGTAGATAAAATATTTCTGAGTGACACAAGAACTGAAGGTATTCAGCAACAGTAGGCTGAATTTAAGTGAAATGTTTAAGGAATTCTGTGTCAGAAAACAAAAAGACAATAACTAGGAAAATATACAAAAGAAAAAAACTCATTGGTAAAGTAAAGGGAGTGATGTATCAAATCTTATCACTTAAGAAAAATACCAAATCACACACATACACAAAAATTTTTTAAGAAGGAAAAAAGAATATAAAAACATTCAAGGAATTCTTATCTATCAATAAACAAAGGAAATGGACTAAATTCTGTGTTCAAAAGCTATGGAATGGACAATTGCCTAAATCACAAACAGATCATACATAAAAAAAATAAAAGAAAAAATGTAGATAGCACTCAAACCAAAAATTAGCATGGGAATATGGGAGTTAAATTATAGTAAAGAACAAATATACATAATAGACACTTACAGATGATTTTGTCCAAAAGCTGAAGAATACAAATGTCTCATAAGTACATAGAACATTCTCCAAGAAAGACCATGTTTTGAGCCACAAAAAAATTGCCAACAAATTTTTTAAAATATCAGAATCATATTATGTATCTTGTCTGACCAAAATGGAGTGAAACTAGAAATAAGCAACAACAATTTTAGAAATTTTCATTAATGGGTAATGAAAAAATAGCACTGAGTTACCCTTAGGAAGTCACAAAGGAAAATTTAATTTTTTTAAGTGAATTAAATGAAAACATATCATACTAAAAGAAATAGAATACAACCAAAGCATACAAAGAAGGTATTTTATAGCAATAAGCACCTACATTAAAAAAGAGTATTTCAAATAAGCAACATAATAATGAAGTTTAAGAACTAGAACAGCAAGAACAAGAAAAGTAAAATTAGTAGAAAGAAAGATACAGCAAAGATCATAAAAGAAACATGTTAGCTTGATGAAGAGTAAAAAAGGGAAAGAAAAGATTCAAATAAATAACACCGTATAGGAGGCATTAAAACTGATACTAGGGAAATATACTGAATGTTGTAGGGACTATTATGAGCATCTATGACCAAAAAATTAGAAAACCTAGAAAAAAAAGATGTAATTCTGGACACATATACCTAACAAATTTGAACCATGGAGACATAAAAACCAGAAAGTCAATGATACTGAATCAGTAATAAAAGGATTCCCAACAAAGAAGAGACCATGGCCTAATGGTGCCAATGCTAAATTCTACAAAATATTTAATGAAAAACTAAAACTAACTCTTCTCAAACTATTCCAAAAATTCCAAAGTAAAGAACTCATGCTATAAGGCTGGATTATTCTGATACAAACCCAGAAAGATACATAAGAAAACAAAAGGAAAGAAAGAAGGAAATTAAAGATCAGTAACCTTTATAAATGCCATGTTTTGAATGTTAGGTGTTTTTCAAAACCTCCAGTGTTAATGCAAATGATTAGATTATGAGAGTTGTAACCAAATTAGCCCACATTAGCTTGAATGTACTGACTGGTGGTAACTGTAGACACCCAGGGCATGACTGAAAGAAGTGGGTCACTGAGGGATTTACTGGGAAGGGTATTTCTTCCCCATGATCCCTTCTTCCCAACCCTCTGATTCCATGCTGTCATGGGGGGAGTAGCTGTCCGGCACCAAGCCTTCCTCCATCATGTTCTGCCTCACTTTGGGCCCAGCACAAAGAAATTGGTCATGTGTAGAGTAAGAACTCTGAATTTGTTAAATCCCAAATGAATTTTCCCTCCTCTAAGTTGTTCTTGTCATATATTTTGGACAAAGTGACAAAAACCTTACTAAAATAATAAACATAGAGGCACAGATTATCAAGAAAATACTAGCATGATCAATCTTACAGTACATCAAAAAGATTATACACCATAATTAATTGAGATTTATCTAGGGGATGCAAAGGTGTGTCAACATATGCAGATCAACAAATCCAAGTCAATAATAGCAATACATCCCACCAATCTATTAACATGTAGAAGGACAAAAAAACATAGAATCAACTCAATAGATGCAAAAAAAAAGTATTCAATAGGCTTGAAAATCGTTTCATGCTAAATACTCTCAACAAATCAGGTTCAAAAGGAATGTAACTTAATACAATAAAAGGTATATATAACCTATAGCCAAAACTATACCAAATGAGGGAAAAAAGTATTTTCTCTAAGTTATGGAACAAAACAAGCCTATTTTCCCCACTCTTATTTAATATGGCAATAGAATTAATAGCCAGAGTGATCACACAAGAAAAAGAAATGTGGCACTCAAACAGGAAAGGTGGAGGAAAAATTATTATGTTTTAAAGACAACATGATAGTCTTTTTTTAGCAAAATATGAAGATTCTACAAAATAAAGCCCTCTTAGAACTAATAGAATAATTCAGTAAAGTAGTAGGATACAACTTCAAGATATTAAAAAACCTGTAGCATCTTTAAATAACTAATAACAAATTGACTAGAAATATAAATCAAGAAAATAACCCTATTCATAGTAAAGACAAATATAAAACATACAGGAGTAAATTTATGGAAATGAAAGATCTCTACAATAAAATTATAAACATTTGTGAGAGAAATTATATAGGACACAAAAATGGAAACGACCCATGTACATGACTGGAAGAGAGAATAGTGTTGAAACATAAACACTATGCATGCAGTGCTATCTAGAGAGTCAATGCAATACTCATCAAAATACCAATGATATTCTTCACTTCAGAAAAATAGAAAAAAAATCACAAAATTTACAGGGAACCAGGAAAGACTCAGAAGTTCAATCAAGCAATCTTGACTCAAAGCAATCTTGAGCCAAAAAAACAAGGTGAGAGGCATTACACTACCTGACTTCCCAATATGCTATCAGACTTTAGTAAGTAATACAGCATGTACTGGCATAAAATCTGACATAAAATCTGATCAAGGGAACAAAAGGGGAAATTCAGAAGTTAATCCACACATGTACAACAAACCTATTCTTTTAGAAAGTACCAGGAACACACATTGGAGGAAGTAAAGGTTCATCAATAAAATAATGCTGGGAAAATTTTATATAAATAGTCAGAAAAAATGAAAACAGAGACCTACCTCTCACCACATATAAAAATAAATTTAAAATGTAGTGAAGACTTAAATGTAACAATTAAAACTATAAACCACTCAAAGAAAGCTAGTGGAAATGCTTAAAGACATTGGTGTAGACAAAGGTTTTTGATGAGACCCCCAAAACACTATCAAAAAAAGCAAAACTGTACAAATGGGATTATACCAAATTCAAATGCTTCTGCACATCAAAGGAAATAAGAGAGTAAAGAGGCATTTTACAGAAGAAAATATTTGTAGACTAGCGTTTGGCAAAAGATTAATATGTAACATATATTAGGAACCTAACCACTGTAAATCAAGTAATTTGATTTAAAAGCAGGTAATGAATCTGAATAAATATTTCTTAAAACATATGCAAATAAATAGTTAACAAGTATTTTAAAAATGTTCAGCATCACGAATCATCAGGGAAATGCTAATGAAAATCAGAATGAGATATTTTCTCATGTCACCAAGAATAACTATTATTTAAAGGACAAAAAATAATAAATGCTGGCAGGGATTTGTAGAAAGGAAAGTCTTATACACTGTTAAGGAGAATGTAATTTAGTGCAACTAACATGAAACACCATATGGCAGTTACTCAAAAAACCTGAAAACACAACTTCCATATGATCTGTTAATCCCACTACTGTGTGTACATTCAGAGAAATTAAATCATTTTATCAAAGATATATGCAGACATTTGTGTTTATTTTAGCCCTGTTCACTAGAGACATATAAAAAACCATTATCATTTCCACATAACAACCAATTTATAAATAGTATTCTACAACACAAGCCTAATTCTATCCCTCTCAACTTGAGAATAAAGTCTTCACCCACTTGATTGCTGTGGTTGATCGGCAAACCAGAAAGACCCAAATGCTGGGATTTACCCACCACCACTCACAACTCTGTTTTAAAGCATTTTAGTATAGCTGGAGAGCAAAAATACTCTTTGTTCAACTGCTTCCCAGAAGTAGAGGTGACAACCAGGTTTGCTGGGGTCTGGAGAATGAGTTAGAATTTCAATCTGCTGTACGGGTCTTATCTGACTGCTCTTTTAAACTGACCACATTAAGTTGAATGCTGGTCTGTCTTTTTCCCTTTGTTCTCCTGTATGGTAATCCCGGCGCTGTAGGTAGAGCAGTCATTTTGTGATTTCAATGTTAAAAACCTTGATAATACCTGCATGAGACAGCAGAAGCCTACTTCACTTTTGTGTGGTTCCCTATGACATCTCTGTGCTTCTTTACCGGTTAAAATCACTGCCTTTGGTTTTCTTACCAGGTGACTAAAACACATTTTCATATAATTAAAACAGTAAGTGTTGGGTTTAAAATATTTTCAGCTGAGCAAATTCGTTGATACAGAGACTAAAACGATCCAAGAATGAATTAATCAGGAAGCAGCTACATATGTAGACCAGTAGTAACTTTGAGAGTGTATATTCTGAGGAGATATATACAAATTCCTCCGGGGTCACTGGACTTTCTATGAATCAAGAAATCAAAGAGAAGTTGATCATATTGATATTTTCATGTGTATGGTAAATTCACTTTTTATCTAGATTTTAAATATTTTCTGTGTATTTCATAATCATTCATTTTTGTATTCAAAATACATACTAAATGTATTATTCAGAATGGAGGAACTTCGGATTGTGTACAGGAAAATGAGAGGGGAGGACAGGAGAAAGACAGTGGACTGAGACAGACATCATTACCCTGTGTACATGTATGATTACACAAAAGGTGTGAATCTATGTCATATTCAACCATAGAAAGTAATAGTTGTATCCCATTTGTGTGCAATGAATCAAAATGCAGTGTGTAAAAATAAAATTTAAAAAGAAAAAAGAAAGAAAAAATATTTATTTCACTGGAATATCCTAGAGAGATGAAAGGGGAGCAAAGTAACTAACATTTTTTTAATACTATGTGCCAGAAATTTTAAGAGGCACTTTATACTATCTTCACTTCATCTTCATAAGAACCTTATATCATATAAATAATTATTTCATATTATTGAAGAGGAAACTGACATTGGTAGAGAAATATATCCAACGTTTCAAAATTAGCAAGTGTTAGAGCCACTTACACCCACTCGAGTTAGATATTTTTTCCCTAAAGCTTCACTGAAACTGCTGTTGTTAAGGCTCCAAAGCTGTGTGCTTCAGTGAAACCAGTAGTTAATGCTCAGTTCGCACGTTCATTTCTCTCGCTCAGATTTGCAGCATGTGTCCCCTTCCTCTCCCTGAGCTCTGTCCTTCAGCAGCTTCTCATCGCAGTTGATTGCTTCATTTCTCACATCTCACCTGCCTCTTACTTTGCGTTGCTATTTCACATATTTTTCTTTGTATCAATAAACAACACATTCCTCTGGGTTTTGTACCTTCAGGGTCTTCCTTGGCCTTGATCCTATCTTAACAACTACCACTCAATCCATTTATCACTTCACTTCTGCAGTTTAATAGAACAGGTGTTTTTGAACAGGATCTTAATATCTTATTTTTATATTTTAATCATTTCAAGATCCAAAAGTTGTCTCACACTCAGTACTTGAAGACAAGTAGCACAGCATTTATACCACTGGTTCTGAACACTAGACTTTCCCAATGCCTGCAGAGAAAGGATCCCAGCATAGCCTCGCTTCCTAGGAACTATCCCCAAAATAGACATAGGCAGTTCCCACTTCAATTTTCTCACGTGTGTCAGTCCTCAGTTCTTTGTGACTCTCACTAAAGGAAACACATTTCAAATCCAGTCATGTGAACTCCATGAGCCTTCTCACTGCAGTAGACTCAGGCAGCCATTCCCTTACATGTTCTCTATGGGGGGACTTACAAGAGGGGACAGATCTGTAAATTTGTCTCTCTGTCTCCTTTCCTTACTCTCCTTCAAAATAGCAATCTAGAATTCATTAACTTTTTATCATTTCTTCTCTTATTATTTTAGTTCAAGTCACTATTACTTCTTGAATAATATAAAAATGAACTTGCAAATTACCTCCATATTTGTGTTCTACTCTCTGCATTAGTTTTCTTTGGCTGCTATAACAAATTACCACAAACTTGGTCACTTAAATAAGCACAAAATTGTTATTTTATATTTCTGGAAGTCAGAAGTCAAAATGGGTTCACTCTGTCAAAATCATGGCATCAGTGGGATCACATTCCTTCACGTAGCTCCAGATAAGAAACTGTTTGTTTTTCCTGTTTATGACAACCACTACATTTCTTGGTTGTGACTTCCTCTATGTTCACACCCAGCAGGTAGGGATTCAAAGCTTGGGATTTTTTTTCCTTCACAAATTTTGGCTAATCTCTGAATGTAATTTTCGATTTCATATATTAGTGCTGTTTCACCCAAGGTTTTTAACTGGATTCTAGTTACTCTCTTCACCCAGTTCATAGTGAAGAGAAGTAACTAAAACTAACTAAACTAAAACTTTACTTATTTCTTTGACAAAATTTCATTCACTATTTTTATTGTACTGTAAAATAAATTCTTGATCATGGATTGTTATGAGCTTCTTGTAAATATTATAATTCTGTTTAAGTTTATTTTACTAAAATTAAGTTTTATGTGATGACCTCCTATTGATATTTTATGTTGAAGACATTATATAATAAACTTCTATTATGATAACAGTTATTCCACTGTAGACATAATCTTGTGTTTGTAAATTTATAAACTAGTCATAGATATTATGTAAACTGAAGTGCCAAATCTTAACATGAGGTCGATGATAAATTTCCTTTTATTCTAGAAGATATAGTAGAACAAATAAAGTAACATTTTAATAAAAAGAAAAAAAGCTCTTTTGCAGTCCTACGATAATTATTCTGATTTTCACCTCTGCCTTTCAGTTCACTATCCACATTTTGAAAGGCAGATTAATAGCCTGTAAGTGTGCCAATGCCTTATACTCACCTGTGAATATGTTACATGGCAAAGGGTACGCTGTAGACATAATTATGATTGCTGACAATTTAGTAAATTTACTGATTTTAAAATACACAGATGATCCTGGATTGTGTGGGTATGCCCAGTCAAGTCATATTGAGCTCTCAATGCTGGATGTCATGGCTCACACCTCTAATCCCAGCAGCTAGGGAGGCTGAGGCAGAAGGATCATGAGTTCAAAGTCAGTCTCAACAAAAGTGAGGACTGAGGTGCTAAGCAACTCAGTGAGAATTGTCTCTAAATAAAAAAATACAAAAGAGGGCTGGGGATGTGGCTCAGTGGCCAAGTGCTTCTATGTTCAATAACCAGTGCCAAAAAAAAAGAAAAAAGAAAAAAGAAAAAAACCTGAGTCTCTTTTTCCATCTAAAATTAGTAACAAAGAGAGAAAAACATAGGGAGATTAATCAGAGGGGAGATCCAAAGTGTGAGGACACTATTCATGGTTGCTGGCTTTGAAGAATAAAAATGGAGGCCATGAACCATGAAAGATGAGTGTCTTCTGGCTAGGAACAATGCCCAGATAAGAGTCAGCAGAGAAACGGGGACTTGAATCTGGCAACCAGGGAGAATAATGAGATATTAAAATCTTGTTCAAAAACACCTGTTCTATTAAACTGCAGAACTACATTTGCAACAATTTTTGTAGCAAGAAGCTTTTGGAGGGATTCTTATATACTTGTTCAGAACTATACTGAACTATAAAGTTAACATTTTAGAAAACATTCAAGATGAGAATTTTATAAGACCTTCATGAAGGAGAAATTTTGTAATGATTCCAGTTTTCTTAGGAATCTTGTTCCTTCCTTAGCTCCTCAAAATTTTTTTTAAAAAAATCAAGCTTTTTAATTGTATACTCACTCTGAAGTTTAATCATATTTTTTAGCTTTTATTTTTCTTAAATAACCAGAGAGTATTTATCCTATCATTCATTTTTCTAAGATTTAAACAAGACACAAGAGTCCGTCAAATATGACTGTTAGTCATTTATGTGAGTTTTCTAAATGGATAAAGATCAACACATTATACCATCTTTCCAAGACATATGACTAAAATACATAAATCATCAAAAGTACAAATGGCGACGTGCAAATAATGCTTACATGTAATGAAATTATGTTTATGGATATTGTGTCTGAACCAAAAGACATGTTATAGCCTACTTTATAAATAATAGGAGAGTGATCATGAAGAATTGATTTATTGGGTCAAGAAATGCCATGATCTGGCACCTTTAAGTTGGAGACTTAGGAAAGCCCATTTTGAATTTCATCGCAGTCTGAAGTCCTGTACCAGTGAGCCACTGGTATAAATCCCATGCCAAAGGCAGAAGACCGATAACCCAGCTCAAGCCAGGAGCCAAGAGAAATAGGGTGCATTCTTCCTTCCTTTACTTTTTTGTTCTATTAATGTCCTTATCAGATTGAATGATGTCCATTCCCACTGGGAAAGCCCATCCACTTTAATGAGTCAATTTATACAAATGCTAACCTTATCCTGAAACAGCCTCACAGACACAGCCAGAAATAATATTTAATTTTTGTATCCCATGGAGAAGTGAACTGGACACGTAAAATTAAATGCCAGGAGTTCACACACTATGACATATTTCAAGAATGCTGAAGACATTTTAGATATCCTCTTTTGTGACTTTCCTGCATTTTCTACATGAACTTATTAGATCTCACAGTGTTAGGGCTTTGATTGGTTTAACTGTTTTACCATTAAATTATAACCTCTCCAAAGGGAAAGAAAGAGAGAGAGAGTGAGAGAGAGAGGTGCAGAAGAGAAAGAGAGAGATGCAGCAGATAGAGAGTGTGTGTGTTGTGGGGGAGATTGTACCCTCATGCATATTTTAATGCAAGGAGTAGGTTTTTAATGAATAATTGTAGAATAAAATAAATGAACTAATGGATGAATTATGCAGGTATTAATTACTCTCCAAACAAATGTGCTGCATATAAATGGAGAATAACTATACTACCTACCTCATTGGATAAATTAAATCATTTTAAAGTTTTAACGAGCATTATATGCATTGCTATGAGAAAAGTTAGATACAGTGTGAACATTGTGTAAACGATATTTTGGGCAATTATTAGTTAAATTAATTTTTTAGAACTTTAAGGATTATTCCATAATTTTTAAATTCAGAAACTGTGCGATTAGAGGCAAGAGGCAAAGTTACCAGAGGATATTAGTTGATAAATTAGAAACAGAGACATGAAGAAACCTTGGTTTCTATTTCTACAATCTTAATTTCAATATCTAATGAACCCCAAAGCAGATTTTTATTTGGTACCCTGATATGGGAAATGATGAAAACATTGTTGCATTACTAAATGTAATTACATAAAAATCTTGATCAATGGCCTGATCAGAGATGGTTCTCTAAACTGTAATCTGATTTTTTTCTCTGTACAACAGAGCTGATATGCTTTAAGATCTTGTACCTGAGGTTATCAAAATAGAGCCATTACAGAAGTACAAATTGTTAACTCCTGGGAAGGAAAAAGTTGCATGTTTCTTATTGTCTTGTGCCTAGTAGCTAGCACCCTAGATTCTTCTGTTGTTTGTTTATTTTTGGTATTGGTACTAGGGATTGAATCCAGGAGCACTTAATCACTGAGCCACATCCACAACCCTTTTTTATATTTAATTTATAAACAGGGTCTCACTGAGTTACTCAGGGTCTCACTAATTTGCTGAGACTGGCTTTGAACTCACAACCCTCCTGCCTCAGCCTCCCAAGCCTCTGAGATTATAGGCATGAACCACTGTGCCTGGTTGCACCATAGATTTTACCCATTAGAAACAATGTAAAATTTGTGCTCAAATATACTCACATAGAATATTTACTTACAATATTTTTGAATGGTGCAAACATAAGTCATTACTATTCATAAATTCACTATCCAACATGAATTATGCAAGTACCAAAAAGAGTAGGTATGGTAAAGAGAACACTTGTAAACTCTTGAAAGTGTGACTTTGGACATCTGTTTCCATTCTTTTCTCCAATTATGTTCTTCATAACTTGCTCTTCCAAATGTGTCTGAATTTCAAGCCTGTCATTAGTCTCCTGTGTTAGATTTTAGCAAATCCTCCCAAAGGATAAAAACTTCATTGAAGAAAAAAAAAATTAAAAACTTTGACAAAAGTCATGGGGCCTGGGCATACTGATGCATGCGTATAAACACTGTGGCTAGGGTGGCTGAAGAAGGAGGATAGAAAACTCAAAACCAAGTTTCGCAATTTAGTGAGGCCCTTTGCAACTTAGTGAGACTCTGTTTCAAAATAAAAAATAAAAATGGATTCTGCAGCTTCCCTGGCGGCGAGACTCCATCTTCAGCTGTCTGAGCACTCGGACTTAAGCTCAGCCCTTCCCGCGGGGACACGGTGCTACAGCTCCAGGTGAGATTTGGCCGGGAGCGGACCTGCTTGCCGGCTCCAGCGGGGAATTTGGGCCCGTAGGCACCATTCTACAGCTTCCCTGGCGGAGAGACACCATCTTCAGCTGTCTAAGCCCTTGTACCTAAGCTCAGCACTTCCCTCCGGGACACGGCACTGCGGCTCCAGGGCCATGGTGCTGCATCTCCTGGTTGCCTCTGTTCAGAGCATTGATCATTCCCAACATGGAGGTTGTGAGACAGCAGCTATCTTGGGTCACCACTTGATCAAATACTTCTCAAACATCTAGTGAGTTACTGGAAATCTGCAGGGACGACCTAAGTCTTTACAGGGAAATTGCAATCCCTCTGATTTGCACTACTAGAGGGGAAGATACATAAGCAGCATGAGAAAACAAGGGAAGAAGGTGTCCCAAACAAACCTAGATGACACATCAAGAGATCCCAAAGACAGCATGGTACAAGGAATGACAGAAATGGAGCTCAGAATGTTCATAATTAAAACTATCCGAGAAGAGAATGAGGTGACGAGAGAGCAGATTCAGGCTATGAATAATCAGCTAATAGAGCAATTGCAGGAAGCAAAAAATCATTTCAATAAAGAGATAGAAGTTCTGAGAAAAAAACAAACAGAAATGTTGAAGGAAACAAAGAAATGAAGGAAACAATCAACCAAGTTAAAAACTCAATAGAAAGCATAATTAACAGAATAGATCACTTGGAAGACAGAACCTCAGACAATGAAGAAAAAATATTTAATCTTGAAAACAAAGTCGAACAAACAGAGAAGATGGTTAGAAATCATGAACAAAACCTCCAAGAAATATGGGACATCATGAAAAGACCAAATTTAAGAGTTATTGGGATTGAGGAAGGCACAGAGATACAAACCAAGGGTATGAACAATCTGTTCAATGAAATAATATCAGAAAATTTCCCAAATATGATGAATGAGATGGAAAATCAATTACAAGAGGCCTGCATGACACCAAATGCACAGAATTTCAACAGATCCACACCAAGGCACATTATAATGCAAATACCTAACATACAAAACAAAGATAGAATTTTAAAGGCTGCGAGAGAAAAGCATCAGATTACCTACAGGGGGAAACCAATACGGATATCAGCAGATTTCTCAGCCCAGACTCTAAAAGCAAGAACGGCCTGGAACAACATATTTCAAGCTCTGAAAGAAAACGGATGCCAACCAAGAATCTTATACACAGCAAAACTTACCTTCAGATTTGATGACGAAATAAAATCCTTCCATGATAAACAAAAGCTTAAAGAATTCACAAAGAGAAAGCCTGCCCTACAGAACATTCTAAACAAAATATTCAAAGAGGAAGAAATGAAAAATAACAATGTTAGTCACCATGGGGAGGAACTACCTTAAAGAAAGAGTCCATCAAAGGAGAAACAAAGTTAAGCTAAAAACCCTAAAAAAGCTAAAATGACGGGGAATACAAGTCATATCTCAATAATAACCCTGAATGTAAATGGCCTAATCTCATCAATCAAAAGACATAGACTAGTAGACTGGATTAAAAAGAAAGACCCAACAATATGCTGCCTTCAAGAGACTCATCTCATAGAAAAACATGCCCACAGACTAAAGGTGAAAGGTTGGGAAAAAAACATACCATGCACATGGACTGAGTAAAAAAGCTGGGGTTTCCATTCTCATTTCAGATAAAGCAGACTTCAAGCCAAAGTTAGTCAGAAGGGATGAAGAAGGACATTTCTTACTGC
>JAJEJO010001246.1:92081-124905 GCA_020662805.1 Glaucomys volans
ACTACAGTGATGCAGCCACATCAATGTTTATAGCTGCTCAATTCACAATAGCTAGATTATGGAATCAACCTAGATGCCCTTCAGCAGATGAATGGATAAAGAAACTGTGGTATATATATATTTACAATGGAATATTACTCAGCCATAAAGCAAAATAAAATTGTGGTATTTGTAGGTAAATGGATGATGTTGGAGACTGTAATGCTAAGTGAGATCAGCCAATCCCAAAAATCCAAAGGCCGAATGGTCTCTCTGATAAATGAATGATGATGCATAATGCGGGGGGAAAGGATGGCAAGAATGGAGGAAGGATAGCATAGAGGGAAGGGAGTGGTGGCGGCAGGGTGGGGGGTAAAAGTAATAAGAGAATGTGTGACAGATACCATTGCCCTGTGTACATGTATGAATGCACAGATGGTGTGAATCCACTTTGTGTATAACCAGTGAAACAATAGCTGTACTCCATTTGTGTTCAATGAATCAATAAGTAAAAAAAAAAAAAAAAAAAGAAGAAAAAGAAAAAAAAATGACTGCAAATGCCATAATTTTATTCTTCTTTATGGCTGAGTAATATTCCATTGTGTATATATACCACTCTTTCTTTATCCATTCATCTATTGAAGGGCATCTAGGTTGGTTCCACAATCTAGTTATTGTGAATTGAGCAGCTATGAACATTGATGTGGCTGCCTCACTGTAGTAATCTGATTTTAAGTCCTTTGGGTATAGGCCAAGGAGTGGGATAGCTGGGTCAAATGGTGGATCCATTCCAAGTTTTCTAAGGAATCTCCACACTGCTCTCCAGACTGGCTGTACCATCTTGCATTCCCACCAGCAATGTATGAGTGTACCTTTTTCCCCACATCCTCACCAACACCTATTGTTGCTTGTATTCTTGATAACAGACATTCTAATTGGGGTGAGATGGAATCTCAAGGTGGTTTTGATTTGCATTTCTCTTATTACTAGGGATGTTGAACAAAATTATGGTATTTTCAAGTAAGTG
Source organism: Glaucomys volans (assembly GCA_020662805.1). NCBI lineage: Eukaryota > Metazoa > Chordata > Mammalia > Rodentia > Sciuridae > Glaucomys > Glaucomys volans. Next base: position 93,088 of record JAJEJO010001246.1, read on the forward strand.
GATGGAGTTGGAGATTGTCATGCTGAGTGAGATGAGCCAATCCCAAAAAACCAAAGGCCGAATGATTTCTCTGCTAAGTGGATGATGATACATAATGTGGGGAGGGAGGGAGGCAAAAATGGAGGAATGATGGATTGCATAGGGAAAAAAGGGTGGTGGGATCGGGGAGGCGGGTAATAATAGTAACAGAATGAGGCAAACACAATTACCCTATGCACATGTGTGATTACACAAATGGTGTGACTCTACTTCCTGCACAACCAGAGAAACAACAGCTGAACCCCATTTGTGTACAATGAATTAAAAATAAATAAATAAATAATACATGAACTTAAGACTTATTCAAAGTGCCAGATAAACCAATGGACTTCAAGGTAACAGAGTATGTAAAGTTCATTGTAATGTTTTAGATTCTAGATGGTAAATAAAGATGCTACTTTTTAAAGCTAAAAACAAATAAAAAATTAAAAAAATAAAAATGACTGGGGATATGGCTCAGTAGTTGAGTGCTCCTGGGTTAAGTCTTTAGTATCAAAAAACAAAAACAATACAAGCAAACAAAAAAACACAAAGAAGGGGAAAATTAATGACTCTCCTTAATCTTTTTCTCTGCAAAGGTAAAGTCAGGTGTTTTAAATGTTGCCATCCACAGATTTCATGCTACTTCAAAGTATAATATCTCACACTAGAAGAACAGGCTATTTTGAACATTGAACTCAAACTTTCCAAAAATAAGTCTTTGCTTATCATTTATCAAATCAGTTTTACAGTTATAATGAGATTCAGTTAAAAAGATTAATTCATTCAATGGGCAGTAGTGAGGAATGGAAGTTAACCAAACAGTTATATCCAACAATCAAACAGTTGTTGAAAATCTTCATTTCTCCAACACAATCCTGGAATTGTGCAAGTATAGCTAACACCATAACACAATAGAACTAAGAGTGCTTCCATAAATCTATGCTAAAATTCTACCACCATCTGTTTTCCTAAGTGTTTCTTTGAAAACAATGTTGTTTTCCAGTAGACCACATGTGTATTTCCCCTTTGTCGTTTTTTGCTAGTATTTTCACAATGTATAATCGAAAAGTGCTTATCATCTTCCAATTATCTCAACGTCCAATTCCAGGGACTATATGGGCAAGTCATCAAATGATGGATTGTTTTTCTTCTTTCCTCTACAGAGGTTTGTTGTTGGGTAGGCAATTTTGTTGATTTTTTTCCTTCTCCTTTTCAGTGCCAAGTGGCAATACATATTCATTGTTAGTTATAGTTTTAAAAACTAGGGAATTGTTCTGAGAAGATATACTATACTTTAAATATATTTGACTTGCTGCAAAAGGATGATTTGTAAAGACTGAAATTTAGGAAAACAGTTGTTCTTCCATGTCCGAGCAGTAGCCTCCAAGTAGACAGTTGAACTGAACCTGTAATAGCTGCATGCTGAGAAAGCAGACTTTATGGGCAGAAAATTGAATTTTGATTAAATATTCCAGTTTGACTTCACCAGAGAGAAATTGGTATATTCTTAGGAAATCTAAATAGGTATAATATGAACTACCATTTCAATTTCTTAAAATAATGATCTCTTAATTAAAAAAAAAACTATTAGAAACGATTACAGAGCAAACATTACTAATGAAATATAAATTGTTTCTGTTTTTTTTTTCTTCTGTAATAGCTTTTTGTTTTCCTGAAAATATAGTGCAATTCTAATGGTTGATTGGCACCATGGAATAGTATGTTATGTACATGAATTGGATTTTCAGAACTGAACTTTCAAACTCGAGGCAATATAACTTTTAATTTGAAATACACAAACAGTATATTTTGGGGATGGGAGTTTTACTTTCTAAGAAATTATGACATTTTATGATTGATTGACTCTTGTGCTTTCTGGCTAGTCTTAGTGTATTTGTTTTCTACTCTTCATATCTTCCTACCAATGTCAAAGCTATTATAATATTGAATGTTTTACCATTGTGTTTATTTTGAACTTGGAATCTTTTTTAATTAAATGACATGCTAGTTATACACTGTGAGACATGATATGAGAGAAATTGTTAACCTAACAGCATAACTAGGAAAACTTTTGCTTGTATTTATAAAATAGAGGGAAACCAAAATATATATAAAGAGCATTTCAGAAGCAAAACTCAAAATCAATACCTAAACCCTACAAGGAAAGTTTCAATCAATGTCTTTCCTTGTATTTTGCAAATAGTTCTAGAGAATGGTGATAGCTGATAAATGGCAAGGAAACCTAATGTTGATGACATTTAATATACTGTTTCTAAATGTACCACCAGCTAAATTATTTAAGATTGCATTTTTATTCTTCGTATCATCACTTTTCAGCTCCATTATTTGCTTTTAGACCCCTGCACATATGATTAATTCATGAAAGATCTGTCCAATAGAATCTAGTGAGGGATGAAGGGGAAGCCCTTTTCTCCTTTGCCACATCAATACAAAGACTATGTGACTACCCTTTTCATATACACACTTGATACCACAGTTATATAAATAAAATATCATAGGAAATGGAAAGTGTTTTTCTGGAAAAGCCAATCCCAATATTTCCAATAGCTCAAGTAAGCATAGGAAAGAAATAAAATATTGTGTTCCATATTTTAAAAGTATGACTCGATAATGACTTGGAGATCCAAGTTTTAATTTAGCAATCTAGGAAACATGGAATTATTCCAAGAGTCATGGTAACAAAGGGAAAACTAGTTGCAGGTATCCATACCATGGCCCATCCATTTGTTCCTGGTTCCCTACTCTATCTGGTACCATAATTATAGATCCCTCAACCTGCATATACAAGCTCAATTTTTATTGTCTCAAAAGCCACAACAGTTAATTCCTTGGACCTGAATTTGTAAACATGAATGTGTCAACTTTGGGAAGAATGATAATAGGGAAGAGGCTCAAGCTTTGGAAGGAGGCATGAAGCTTGTGTACAGAGCAAGACAGCCTCCAATACTGCCATAGGGACACAGAGTTTCAAGGGCTCCTGGGCATCCTAGGTGCCCTTTGCCCAGTGAACTTCTTTCTGCTTGGAGAATAAAATAGAAGGAGGGCCAGAAAAGTGGTCTCTGAAATTTGGGAGCCTGGACAGTTTACTTTTCTACTTTGGTCAGAGGATAGTATTACATATAGACCTCAAATTAATATTTCCTTCTTATAATTTATTATTTGTCCTCAGTTATATTTTACCACTAAAATCTCTAGTTTAAAGACAGGAAGACTGCATCAAAATTTTTGCTCCACCACTTAATTTATATGAAAATTTGAGAAAATTATTTAATCTCCTTTTGCTTCAGATTCTACATGCAAGACTGGGTGATAATGGAATCTATGGAGCAATTGTAATATGGATGATAAGAATTCAGATGTGCTTTAAAAAATACCTGATAAGATATTACAGATTTGCCTAAAAAAATTTTAAAAACATGTTTTACAACTGAACATAATCTCATATCCCTCATGAGATAGTTGTAAGGATTATAGAAGATTGTGTAGTAATTACACATGTGCTCAGTTCATAAGAATTGCATGAAATTCTAATTAATAATCTAAATTAAAATGGAAGCATTTTGCCCAAAATTTACATTGCATGATTAAAAATCATAAGCTTTTTGCATTTTTACTGTTGTGTGGCTTATATATACATTGCAGTTTCACTTTAATAGACAATGATATTGCCTCTAAATTACAAGATGGGCTATTTCTCTTATACATATTTGCCTCTGTTGTTCATGAACATTAATCTGAGTAAATGGAAAGCCCATCATCATCTTCTAATTAGGATTCAACCCACTTGCTCAGAATGTGAGCTTGGTTACATGTGAGAATTTTTGCAGAACTCTGAAGAATGTAAGAGATCACCAGCTGAATACATGAGCCTGTATTTTTTTTTTGAAAAAATATTCTACCTAGAGTGATAAATAATGTTCACAGCATCCATTCACAAAATAAAATTAAGTCATGTTTAACTAATGTAAGTCCACTCTGTTCTTCTGAAAGTAAATTTAGACTGGAACTTGAAGAGAAATAAGGTTTTTGTTCATGAAATTCATTGCATCTACCAAAAATGAAGAGAACTTATTCCTGATTTAGCACAACAGAAGATGGCAATCTGTCACTTTAAAGTTTCTAGAATTTTTCATTTAAAAACGAATGTTCATAAGATAATTTATAAAAATACATGTAATTGTGGAGATATTATATTCATTATTGAAAACTTTTGATAAACATCTCATTTATAATTCTGTGGTAGAGATTAAGATGTTTTATCCCGATTTAAAAGTTATTTCTTGAGTTGCATAAAAATGAATTATGCATATGTGCAGTGGTTGCTGATATGCTTAAGTGATTTAATACTGTAAAATATTAGTAAGATTGTTTTAAATTATTCATTTACATCCCTATAGATATAAATATGCTTTTGTAAGCAAAGCATTTTCTAACTACAGATAGTCTAATCATCTGTTGACAGTTGCTTTTGTAAAACCGTATTATCTCTGTTCCTAGCAGAGAAAAAAAGTATAGTTTTCCCAGTAAACTCCAGAGTTTTCTTTGAAAATTACTAGCCAAAGGTGCATGGACAGTACATTGATATACATTGATTCTAAAGTAGCAAAGATTTGGAAAAAAAAATCTGTTCTTTACAAATAGGGATTGATTTGAATTCTAATCCAGGAGTTTTGAGAAGTTAATCTTTGAGAGTTTTGCAAAAAATATTTAAACCATCATTTATTTTAAATTTTTTGACACCCTGACACTTCAACAGCTCTACTTCTAACTTTACAGAATTCCTGAATATATCTTTACCCAATAAAATGTGGCATCACACTTAAAAGAAAAATTGTTACTCCTCATTTGCAGATTGCTTGTATAATATTTCCACAAATGTTTTTAAACTTTAAAATTTTGTGGAAGATGTTGATACCATCTATATCCCCAGAATGTGATACATAGTTTAAAACACCCAGATCTAATACAGCACTTTATTAAAAACAGAAAAATTCTTCCTACTTCTGTCTTTTCTCCTATTTTCAGTAGAACCACTTTTTCTTAATATTTTAATCCTTGTGGCCACTCTCTCACACACTTTCTTTTTATAAAACTTTGTGTTAAATTTTATAGAAATAATGATGTGGAAAGTATATATCACACAGAACATAGATACCAATGTATCATATATATCATAACAAATCATATATGAGGCAGAATATATATAGGTATGTATTCACACATGTGAACCAGAAACATTCACCCAAATGAAATATTTGTAATTAGTATTTATAGTTTGGAGCTTATTTCCTAAGCTTGTTTTCAAGACAATAGCCTTGCTTTATTTTTTAATTAATGGTTGTCTATTAGTTAAGACAATGTCAGTTTCTTTAAAAACAATCCCCAGAGTAAAATGGCTCAGACATATTGGATGTGTATTTTTGCCCACAGATCAGAAGATTGTCATTCATTTGGTGATTCTTCTCCAATTGGTCGTGTCACCATCTTTTTAAAAAATTTCTTAAATTTCATTTGTTCTAATTAGTTGTACATGACAGTAGAATGCATTTATACATTTTGATAGATCGTATGTAGAGTGTAATCTCTCATTTTTCTGATTATACATATTGCAGGATCACATCAGTCATGTAGTCATTTTAAGTGGTCTTAAGTAGTGTGCTTCTCTATAAAATCAGTGGTTAAAGAAAGAGTGTTGCAACTTGGAAAGTTTTGGTTAGCAAGGGCTGAATGTGGCTCAATTTCTTTATGTTCTATTTCAGCAAATAGACACACAGAAAGACACACCCAACTGCAAAAGGAGATTAGGAAAGGGAATAAGGGGGAAAAAGGGGGTTGAATTTTATTGGCAGTGAAAACACATGAGAAATCTCAAGATACTTTAAAATTGCAAACTACTGTTAAATGAAAACTCTCCTTTCCTTAGTGAGCGATTTCATTTTGACTTAATGCTTTTCCTGAAAACAAGTGGATGTCTTTATGAAAACAAAGGGTGATGACAATAAAAGTTCTATCCGTGATTCAGGGGCAGTAATTTGAAAATTAATAACATTTTAATGAATAGAAAAGGAGCTATCACAGAAAGATTATAACAGATAAAAAGGACTACTTAGAAAGATAATAATGTAAGGAACAAAAACACCAAAAAAGCTCTGAGAGAAAAAACTCACCATTGTTAGAAATATAAATAACTGAGTTGAGCACACTCAACTCCTAAAGAAACAAAACTAAAGAAACTTTGCATACAGTGTGGAAAGAAACAAAGGAAAGAGTCATCGAACATGATTGTATGTTCTGTACACAGCAGAAAGATGTTGGGCTAAGGTACAAGTGGGGTTGAAAGTGTTGACTAGTTATGCTAGGCATGCTGTACCCAGGATCAGCCAAGAGGATAAGCAGGGAGCACTTTCTTCACAAAGCAGTGCCTTCTCTCCTGAGTCCCCTTGAGGGCTGGCTATGGTAGAGTCTTAACTTCCTAGAGCAGATATTTTTCCAGTGCCCAGAAAAGGTCTTGTAGGCTCAGGGAGACCTTGAGTGGCCTATTGGAGGAAAAGGAAAGAGTGGTCTCTCACCATCCTGAGTGGACATGGTATCCCAGGAGAAGGTCAGAGAGTGCCAAGAGATTTGGGTTTTTTTGGGGGCTGGTACCTGGGATTGAACACAGGGGTGCTTAAACACTGAGCCACATCCCCAACCCTTTTTATTTTTATTTAGAGACAGTGTCTTACCTAAGTTGCTTAGGGTCTTACTAAGGGGCTGAGTCTGCCTTTGAACTGTCATCCTCCTGCCTCAGACTCCCCAGCTGCTGAGATTACGCTACCATACCTAGCTGGGTGTTTTATATTTTCTCTGTAGCCCTGTAACTATAGTCAAAATAACTTTTCTCAATTATGGTTTCAATTCTTGTCACTGCAAAATGGAGATAACATAGTATCTATGCTATCAGGTTGTGAAAATTAAGATAATAATTTATAACTTGGGGCCAAAATTTGACCTTTGGTACTTTATAAATAAAAGTTGACCTTGCTTTTCTCATTTCAAGTTTTTATTCTTTGTTAGGGATAACATCACATTCTCAATATACAAAGTCATAAATCATAGTTCCTACTTTCAATCATCCAATGGACTGAAAATGTGTGTACAATTTTATTGTGGTGTGGCGAATAAGAGGAATGAAGTAAGAGTTATAAGAACATAGAGGAAACAGACTGGATTGCACTTGATTTGGTGGTAGGGTGAGAAAAATTAATTTGCTCATTAATTTTACCCTAAATACATGACCACTGAATCAGGAATGGTCCTTAACAACTCAAACATACAAAATCCTAAAAACAACTGTCACAAGTCTTTGCATCTCTTATAACAGCAAGAGAAACCACTAAATTCATACAAACAGCTGTTCTACATTCTGTATGCATATATGTCTATATGTCAACTTCCACTTATATAACTTAGATTAAAAATATTCAAATTGTTTTCTGTTATTAACTTGACAATATTCTTACCCAGAAATTGACTGTTATTTTCTCTGATGAGTATACATTAACTTTTGGTAATGAGAAGTATTCTTTTAAATAAAATTAGGAAAAAAAAAAACACTTGGACTTTAGAGTTAGACAGATTTGAGCTTCAATCCTCGCTCTTTAAAAATTTAGTTTTTATTAAATAATAGCCCAATTATTCAAACTCTCTGAGTTTGTTTCTTTATATGTAACAAGGAAATTATGTACCTCAAAGTCCTGCTGTGGATAGAAAATGAATAATGAATGGAACTATTTTGTGTAATGCTTTGATGATACACATGTAATAGATACTAGCTGTCCTAATTCCGTTTTTCTTTAGTGAAACTTCTACCCTCCTTGGATTTAGGACCTAAATAATGGAGTTATCTTTGCCCTTTTCCTTTCTTTATTCTTTTATATTCAATCATGTAAGACTACTGATATTTTTCTAAATCTAATTTATCATATCATTTCTTTCTTTTCCTATTGTTTTTACCTTGTTTTAATTCACTTCTGGAATATCCAATGAACATGCCTCTAAGCCTTTTTTTTCTTAAACCCACTTCTTCCACCTTAGAGAGTTTCTGGTGGGTACCACCATCAATCACACTTCATTAAACATTTTGCATCATTTATTTCTTTGATCAAATAAGCTCAGAAGTTCCTGCTTCCTAATGTTCAATACTGCTTTGTGAAGGGCTATCCTCTTGTCATATGGAATGCCTTTCCAACCCTATTTCCATTTATTTCCATTCCTTTTTCTTTGTCTGAAATTTGTTCCAGAATTTCTGTGCAAAATTTTGCATAGCACAGTAGTTACATGAGAGAAGAGGAAGAGCAATGAGAACTGAGGACCAAGCCATTTTTAGCTATGATTCCAGTATCCCATGAGCTACCAGGTTTATCCTGGTGTTTGGCTTCTGTCAGTTCTGCAATGACCTTGCCTGCTCAGCTTCACTTCTCTTCACTCATACTTTAACCAAAACTGTAGGTCTCCTCAGAATTCTGACAAGTTCTAGAGTTTGTATTATGCAAATTATTATGAACAATGACAATTTCAGTTCAACTAAGCACTTACAATCTTTTATTATTGTTTCAGTCAGCTTTTTCATGCTATGATTCAGACATGAGAAGAACAATTTTCGAGGAGGAAAGCTTTATTTGGCACTCACGGTTTCAGAGGTCTCAGTCCATTGACATTGAACTCCATTGCTGTGGACCTGAGATGAGGAAGAACATCAGGGTGGAAGGGTGTGCAGGAGAAAAACAGCTCAGGACATAGCAACTAAGAAGCAGAGAGACAAACTAAGTTTGGCTCATCAGGGACAAAATATATACCCCAAAGTCACATCCCCAATGACTTGCTCTTCCAGTCACACCCTACCTGTGGGAAGATTGCCAGGGTGGGGTTGGGTATGTGGCACTGTGGGAGTGGTTCCCTGCCTGGTTATATGAAAGTATCCCTAAGCAAATTTGCTCCCCTAACTCCACCCCATCCTGTTCATCACAGAAGTCCCTCCCATTCTGGACCTCTTTATCTGTGTGTCTATAAATAGAAGAGTTGGGCTACTCCATGTTGTGAGAGTTCAGAACTGGTAATGGCAAAACCCATCACACTCCCTCTCATTTAAAAAGAGTATTGGCTCTTGTGTGTTTATTGATTAGATAAGTTTATGGATAATTGATTGATTCATTGCCAACATCATCCTCAGGCAGTTAACCCTTTTCTCATTCACGCGGGACATGGCAGAAACCCCCACACTTACCTATATACAGTTACCACACAGTTAATCCTTTTGAGTGGATTATTGCACTTATTATGTGGAGACACTCAGAACCTAATCATTTTTCCTCTGTATTGTGAAACCTCTAAACATTTGCATTGTCTCACAAATGAGTTTTTGGGGAACACATTGTATCTAAACTACAACAATTACTTTTAGATTACTGAAAACTAACCCAGGTTAAATATGGTGATACAGAGAATACCTAGTTGCTGAAGAGTAAATTGTCTCAGAGCTTTTATCTTTTTCCCAAGCTCTTTCTTGGAAATCCCTCTTATTTCTTAATCCTCTAAGGCTTGTTGCTGTTTAGGATTGCTCTTATCCATTTGCCCGATAGACCTCTGCATACACATTTGCATCCAAGTTTTCTAAATTGTATATAATCTCTAAAAATAAACATACAATAACTACAAACATTACTCTTTCATGTTTTTATGGTGTAGCCTATACTTCTAAAATCTGCTGGAGATGGTAAGTAGGTATCCTCTTGAGCATTTTTTTATCCATTCTATCCATTCCTTTAAGAAATAATTTTGGTTGCAAATATTTGTTAACCTCACAGTCTATTCAGTGAATAAACAAAGATTCCTCGGATTGTGTAAGCTGGGAAAAGAAAGGATCAATTAGCAAAAATGACAATTTGGCGGTTTTCATCACTCTACTTGGCCAAAGATTAAGATTTTATCTCTACTGTAGCTTCTCTTCCTAAGCAGAAAATGTGGCAGGGTGAGTGCATACTACTATAAATAGGAAATCTGTAAGTCTCCAGTACTCTAGAGATGGTAATCTATATTACCCTGTGTGGTGACACTCAATAAACATGTCCAGGTGTGTTAGCACCCATCTCTTTAATATGCAGATGAGGAAACTGATAATCAGAGAGCTTATGGAATGGTTCCAAGTTTATATTGTTACTGCCAAAAACAGTGGCACTACACCTAAATTATCTAACTCTATACCCTCTCTTCTTTCTAGTGGAGCACTTCTCCAAAACACTGCGGTACGCTTTTCATGTTTCAGATATAAGTTTTCTTATTCTTTCTTACATTTACATTCTTAAGTCAGGCGTCATATTATATACACCTTAGGCACATTCCTCAGGACTAAGAATTGAATAGGTCCTCAAAATTAGATGTGATTGGTTATTCTTATTTAAATTTTAATGTAGGCCATAGTTTTTAGGCCTTAGAAGATATGCTTAGGTAATAATGCAATGTTCATAAAAGGTTCAATGTGTATTAATTCTAAAAGGAAAATCTTCCATGACAGATGTTGCCATGTCTCTGCAATTCCCTTTTCCATTTTCCTGCACATTTTCATCTGCAAGGATATGCTCATTGGTAAGAATACTTGGGTGTACAATTACCAATTCTTAATGCAACAATGGATACATAGACTTTAACAAGCCAAAAGTTGTTAAATGTGTATGGTTTTGCTCAACTATATTTTCTTTAAATTTTGTTAATGCTTCTGTAAACTAATAGGTAGGGTTGCTTGGAATATCTTCCTTATTGACCTGCTCCTGTGGCCTATTTGATTAAGTCAGGGTAGATCTTTTGGAGACTCTCCAGCATATGTATATGGTGTCTTGGAGACACCACTTTTCCCTGTACAAAGAAAGAGCAAAGTAGTATCCAGAAATAATTTGTATTGTTTTTTTTAGTTATATATCACCTTAGGATTTATTTTGAAATAATTATAAAAGCATAGAATATAATTTGCTCTAATTCATTCTTCAGCACTTCCCCTTTTGGTCCCCTTCCCTCTCCCCTGTTCCTTTCCCTCTATTTTACTGATGTTTCTACTACAGAAATAATTTTCATCTGACCATCTCATAAAACTGTGTTATTTGCCCAAAGGAGAGAAGGCTACTGTGGAGGGTAGACAGAGAAAAGTAGAAAATATTCCTGACTTTTCAAGGTGTCCTTCCCTATCCAAAGAGTTTATAGACACAAACCTGTCTTTACATGCTCTAAACTTAAGTTTTAATACCAACACTAATCTTACTTTCAATGTATTTTCAATTTAAGAATTTAAAAATATGTCTATAAAACAATGAACAGAAAAATGCTCTTGAGCAAATTGAATCTAATCTAGTTTTAGTAAATATTTGTATATCCAAGAATTTCATTAACACATAATTATTAATCTTATAAATTCTTTTATATAAGTACTTCTTCAAGGTTGTTCATTACAGGCAATTACAAGGCGATTAACAAAAACAACATAATTAAGAATTTTATGTAGTAGAACCTTGACATTTTGACCCCCTTTGCTTCTAAGGGTAGATTCATTGAAAAAAAAAATTTAAATACTTTTCACCCTTCAGGAAGGAAAACAAACAATTGATTTGATGGTTGTCATTGTCCTAATTAATTTTATAACAGTAATAATTGAAAATTCAATACGTGTTCATGGCTCATTGCCATAGTATCTGTGTTCTCAGTTCATGCTGATCTTTGATTATTTCTTATCTTGACAAAATACAATATCTTCTCAGGTTGCAATTGAAAATTCTTGGAGCAGAGCTTGGAAGAATATTTTTTTAAAGGGAACAATTCACCTGACTGCTTTAAGTACTGTCAGCAGGAAATATTTTCTTTATTCTTCAGAAATGTTAGTTTTTAAGAAAATACATTCATATATGGAAATATTGACCAGTTGAAAATGCTCAAATATTTAAACTTCTATTTGATTATAGTTAAAAGCATACACACACATACACTTAAATGTAAGTAATATTTATATATTCATTTATTTTGTCCTGATTCTTGGGACATATAGACAGTTGAATAATCACTGCACTATTGTCTTTTTAGTAAGAAGTACATTTTATGGATAAAATGTGGATAAAGAAAGTTAACTGTGGCAACTATATCAAAGAGATGTTTTGTTTTTGTTTTTTATAGCTGCTTTGCATTGATGTTGAAATTATTAGAAAACTTTGCTGCATACATTGTAGATAAACATCAATTAATGTTTTTTAAATGATGTCCACATTTAATATATAAGCACTTATTTTAAAAATGTACTTTATTGTATTTGCAATAACGCTTCTGTTGGAAGTGAAACTCCCATTTAAATTACCACTTGGATTTTCTTTAGTATTTTAAAATAAGAAAGTTAATAATAATGTGTTACATATTTCAAAATTGCCCAGAGAGTAAATGTCAAATATTTTTACAAAAAATATGAAAAATACTTTATGTGATGGATGTGAATTAGTTTGACTTAATCATTTCTCATTGTACACACATACAGCTTCACTTTGTATTATGTATATGAATGTGTCTGTGGGTGGGTGGGTGCTGTGTGTATGTGTATAAAGTATAAAATTTTATTCTTAGTTGTTAGCTGTTGCTGCACATATTTCTGAATCTTAAGTTGAAGTTTTTTTTGATGTATTTGGGTGGACAAAAATACAGAAGACAAAGGCTGAGTTCCAGAATTACACCTACGTTGACTCATTTGCATTGCTTTTAGATGCTATTTCTATGTCAAACTTAGTGTTCAAACTTGATTATCTGGAATCAACCAACACTATAGCACTGTGTAGTGGATATGGAAAATCTTAATCATCATTATCAATTATTGTTGGTATTACTAATCTGCAAAACTATACTCCCTCTATGATTAAAATTTTCTGCTTGCTAGAAAGAAGTATAACAAAAATAATATTACATGATTCCCAGTTATTAAAATAAATTACACATACACACACACACACACACACTGTAGTTTCATTTCTTCCCATTTCTTTTAAGCCTGTATGCATAATAATGCTCTATCTGGAGTTGGGACAAGAGAGCCAGAACTCTGCTTTCCTACATCAACCAATCACTGGACACATACTGTTCAGGAAGAGACATGCCCTTGACAAGGCAGTTCTCTTCCATAGAGGTTATTTTAATATGGGCTGAAAATATAGACTGTTCTGCTGTATTTTCCATTCTTGCAGAGGAATATGGGCAACACATCCCAAGTCCACATTAGAAAAACTAAAATCTTCTCCAAGCAAATTTTGGAAACTGCTCTTCTAAGATTCTACCAGATCTCCTTACCTGGGAGAAATACAGTAAATAAAGACTATAGGAACAAATTGCTGGAATAAAGATTATTGGAACAAACTGATAGCTTTTCAAAAGTGGCTTGATATGGGTCCAAGATTATGGGTATCATCTCCCCTTTCTGTTCACTTAGCTGGCACTTTTGATGATTTTGGTGGCTTATGTGTTGACATGTTCTAGATTCGTGAATGAGTGGCTCAAACTTCTACCAACCATGACTTTTTCAAGCTGTACTTATTTCTCCTGTCATTCACCATAAAATTTGAGCAAGGTTATACCAAGAGGCAAGGATATACAAAGTGGATCACCTGAGTGTCAACATGCTTGCCACGTATGGTGTGCATCAGTGACCTTCTCTTGTCAAGTGTGTGACAATTCTTCTTGCTTGCAAGATCCTGGGGATAATATTCCTGAATGTGCTAGATCCTCAGGGTCTCCTATTTTTCCCTTTGGAGAAGGACTTCCCTGTTGGAAAATAGGGCTTTGAAAGCCATAGAACCCAGAGTTGTAGAAACAGAGAGAAAGCAAATTCCCTGAGCCACTAGTGTTTATGACTCAATTCCTGTACAGAGCACAACATAAACAGATTTAAAAAAATAAACATTTACTGAATCCTTGGTGTTATCCAAGCTTCATTGGAGCACCCTAACTAATCACCCTTTGTCAGCATGACAATAATTTGTAGCTTACAGGATTTGCCTCTATCCATTAAAAAAAAAAATACCCAAAGTTAGGCAACTAATCACTTTTGCTGTATAGGAAAGAAAGTATTCTTTTGGAAGTTAAAAAATGAAACAATTTAAACTATTTTGAAGTATAAATCATTTTCACTTTCAAAGTCAATTGAGAAATATGTTATGAACGCTTGACAAACTTTTCTGTAAGTAACGTTAATGTAATCTGTCATTTTCATATAAGTGTACTTTGGGCAGTCAATTTTTTTCTCAGCATTCAGAAAAATCTGGAAAGGCACTTAATTATTCAAAAACAAAACAAAACAAAACAGAACTACTAGTTATGTTTGAAGCTATTTTCCATCGATTTTATCCATAACACAATCTGAAGCTGTAACAGTTGCCGCAATTCACATTAATATGAATCAAAGATGTGAATGTAGCACTTTTTGTTGGTTATACTAAAAACCTGGCATATGGCAAATAAAATGCAAAAATAAAAGTTATAAATGTATTGGCAATTTTACTACAGATTTCATGTAATTGTTCTAGGGTTTTGTGTGTGTGTGTGTGTGTGTGTGTGTGTGCGCGCATATGTGGCATCCTATGGGATACAGAGTAATAAAACACATATCCTCTGTTCTCTAATAGCTCATTATTATCTGACAGAGGAAACACATTCTCTTTCTTCACTTATTTTTTTCTCGTTCATTTCTGTCTCCATTTCTTCTTTCCCTTTCTAGTATTTAATGGTTACTGGGGACATTGCATAGCTTTTTACATTGAGATATTGCTTTTGATTTGGGCAGAGACAACCATTATTTAGCCAGTGGTTCAGGCTCTCAGCCTGATGTCTGAACTCCTCTACAGTCTGGTCATTGAAGCACAATGTTCCCACAGTTCTGGAGCACTGGGGGGGCTCCTTCCTGGAAAATTAAGAGAAAACACTTACATCACAAATATTTAAAAATTTATGTTTATCTAAATGAATAAAGAAACTTTACAAATCAATGACTCAAAAAAGATAAACATACAAATAGAAAATTAGAAGACAAAAAGATTTGAATATTTTACAGAGGAATAATAGAAATGCATAATATCATTAGTCATTAAAGGAATGCAAATTAAAACCACAATTAGAGTCAAAGGTTTTACAAGGGTGTTGATCAGTTGGAATACCTAATACATTGTTTATGGAAGTGTAAAATACTACAAAGAGAAAATGCTACCACTACTTTGAGAAATATCATGGTTCTTTGAGAATACTACTTTGAGAAAATATCATGGTTCTTTTGGAGTTAAACATACACTGATTAAATGACAGTGATACTTATTTAAAAGACATGAAAATATACATTCCTAAAGGATTTTTGATTGATGACAGACAAAAGGAAATTCAGTCTCCGCAGTCATATATCTGGTGTTGGAAAGATGTTAGAAACTCAGGGTGGGAGTCAGACATGACTAGGAAGATGGTTTACAAATTGCTAGAAATCGTTTATTTTTATGAAGTGCTGAGGAAGCGAACCATTCTTAATGACCTGAGGAAGAAATGATGCCTGATGGATTTTTATAGCTTTTTCAGGGTTCTTAACTGATGTACAATGTTCTTATATGCAGCAAACTTTTGAAGTATAGAAAATATTCCACATTTATTATTTATAACTCAAAAAGAGATATAGAGATCAAATAACTTGCATCCATATCAGGATTTAAGTAAAACATAAGGTAAATAAAAACTAGTTAGAAATGCCCACATAAAATTTGGAGAAATGCTGTGTCAGTAATTTTACATCCAGACAATATCCTTTTAATATTCTCTCTAAAGCTTTCATGGCCATATTAAGAAGAGCCAAAATTACTTTATTAGTACTAAAAGCATTGTTTTCTAAATATATCCATATTGATTTTTATCAGTTTGTTTAAGAGATGAAGAGCTCAACTTGAAAAAAGAGACTTATTTTTAAAACAATAATTTTAAATGATTTGTTGATTTAAAATAATTTGAAATGATTTGTGTGATTTTAGCCAATAAGTCAAGTCTAAAAGTAAATAGGTAGCATTTTAATATAAAAAGGAAATGAACAGAGGTTAAATAAAATATATTTTTGAATATCTGCTTTAAGACCTTGTGTCATTATTGAGGAAACCAAGAAACACATTTTTCCCCTCACCAGGCCAAAAGAAATGTAGGGTTTTGGTTTTTGTCTGTTAGTTTGTTGTTGTTGTTGTCACTGGTGTTTTTTCTAGAGCAAAAAGAATTTGTTATCAATCTTTTCAGTGTTAGATAAGCGGGTAACAAATACTCCTGATACTGAAATCTAAGAAGTCTTTGTTTTTTATTATAAAAATGTACATCATGAGTTGTTACAGAATCCATTATTTAAAAGCACAATAAAGACACCAATGAATTTCCTACAGTACTTTTTCTTATGAGATAATAACTCAGGTATTTCAGCAAAGGCACTTTTATAAAGGACCAAAGCAATGCTTTCAGTGCATTGCTCTTAAATGGTTAGATTATGCATAAATAAAATTTAAGCCAACTAATATTGTGTGCCTCTCCACCTTGGTTAAACACACACACACACACACACACACACACACACACACACACAGGAAGCTATGTGTCATGTGAAATATACCTTTGGAAATATCAATATTTTTGTTGAAAAAAATGTCAAACTCAATATTATGGAAGGGGTATTCAAAATTAACATTAGTTTGGACCCTGTATGTGTTTGTTTGTGTGTGTGTGTGTGTGTGTGTGTGTGTGTGTGTGTGTGAAGTGTGTTTATAATGCAACCTACCGTGTCACCAACTTATAGATGTCACAATTTTGCTGGCTTGGCATGGTGGCACATACCTATAATCCCAGTAGCACAGGAGGCTGGATGAAGCATAGCATGTTTGCCTTTCCTTAGGTCCCTTAATTCTTTTTGCTTTTAAAATATATACATAAAACCTTGTTATGTATAGCCTCCCTTTCATTTTGTTTCAGAGAACTGAAATATGGGGGAAAGGACGTAGTAAAATCTATTCAGTGTGCTTCTGTGATTGGAAATGCACTGCCTTGTTTTTGTGCAAACGAGACCTTTTAATAATGGTTTACCATTTAGAGACGATGACCATTTGTATTTCATTAAGTCAATGAAAAGACTAGGTGTTAGATGCTGATAGGTTTGATTTTCTGAAACACAAAATTGTACATTTTTTCAGGGGCAGGTAATAGGGATTGAACTCAGGGGCAATCAAGCCATATCCCCAGCCCTATTTTGCATTTGTTTAAAGACAGGGTCTCACTGAGTTGCTTAGGGCCTTGAATTGCTGAGGCTGGCTTTGAACTCGTTATCCTCCTGCCTCAACCTCTTGAGCTGCTGGGATTACAGGCTTGCACCACCGCGCTCAGCCACAATCCGTACTTTTTAAGATAGCATTTTAGAGGAATTTTAGGTTGGCAATAAAATTGAGAGGAAGGTACAGAGATCTCACATACCTCCCTGATTCATGCATGAATTACCTTCACCTATATCAACACACCTCCTCAGAGTATGCTTTTGATGTATTAGATGAGCTTACATTGACACAGCATAATCACTCAAATTTGATGGTTTGCATTAGAATTTACCCTTGATTTTGTACACTCTGTGGGCTTGGACAAATGTATAATGACATTAATCCATCATTGTAATGTCATACACAGTATTTTTATTACAATAAAAATGCACTCCGGCTTGGCATGGTGGTGCACACCTATAATCCCAGTAGAATAGGAGGCTGAAGCAGGAAAATCAAATTTAAAGCCAGCGTCAGCAACGGAGATGCACTAAGCAACTCAATGAGACCCTGTCTCTAAATAAAATACACAATAGGGCTAGGGATATAGCTCAGTGGTTGAGTGCCCTTGAAACAATCCCTGGTACCAAAAAAAAAGAAAAAAAAATGAAAAAGAAAAAAAATCCACTGTGATCTACCTTCTGTTTCTGGAAGTCATTTCTGGAAATCATTGATCCTTTTAATCCTTTCCACAGTTTTTTTTTTTTTTCAGAATATTATATAGTTGAAATGATACATTATGTAGAGTTTTCATACTAACTTGATTCACTTATTAGTATGTATTTAAGGTGACTGTATATTTTTATGGCTTGGTAGCTAATTTCTTTTTTAGCACTGAATGATATACCATTTTTTAGATATTTCACATTTTATTAATCAACTTAACTACAATTATGCCTTTTCTAACTTACAAAATTATTTTTTTCTGGTATCACTGGGTGTTGTTAAATACATGGTTTATATTGACCTATCTAAGAATGCTTATGCTGTTAATGGCTGAGTATGAAGCAGTAGGTAAGCTTTCAGACTTTCTGTAAAAAACTGTAACTTTTGAAAATTAGTGTTGACAATACTCTCATCAACAAATTCTAAACATTATATTGAGTAGACATGAAATAAATTTTAATTCCGTTTCATTGGCATCCCATATTCCCAGCCCAACCATTCATTTTGTTATGTTTTAACCCTGGTGTTATTATTTTAATATTATTATATTTTAATGCAACAGTGATAAAGTATAAATGAAGTAAGTACAGCCGGAAATTATGAGCACTGTGCTTGGTTCACAGGCTTTCACAGTAAACCTTCTGCTTGATTAGTTGGCAATTTTATTGCCAACCTAAAATTCCTCTTCTCCACACTGGGTCTCTGCATTTTAACACTTTCTGATACATGAAAATTATATTTAGTACATAAATTTGAAATACTCATCGATCTAGGAATGTAAAATGAGAGATTGGGATTCTATAAATGACATCTCAGAAAAGAAAATGTAGCTCTCTGTAGGTACTAGCAGCAGGAGTACAGTCTTATAGGTGAAGATACAGAACATGCACTGTGATAGATGGGGAACACCTATGGATCACTGGGGATAGTGAAGGAGAGGCCAAGGATATTAGCATAGGGCTCACTGGAGAGCTGATTTTTGAGCCGTCTCTTTAAAGATAAAGTGATTTTTAGAAAAGGCAGAGTGGAGTTCAGAGGCACTGTGTAGATGGAGCAAACCATGTTGTTCTACTCAGCTTTTTTGCTGCTACGACTAAAGGGGTCTGACCAGCACAATTATAGAGGAGGAAGGGTTTATTTGAGGGCTCACAGTTTCAGAGATCTTAGTCCATAGAAAGCCAGCTCCGTTACTCCGGGGTTGAGGTGAGGCAGAACATTATGGCAGAAGAGTGTGGCAGAGGGAAGCAGTTTGCATCATCAGGAAGCAGGGAGAGACTCCACTCTCCAGATACAAAATATATACCCAAACTCCAATGTCCTCCAGGCACACCCTACCACTTCAATTACCACTCAGTTAATCTCTATCAGTTGACTAAATCATTGATTGGGTCAAAGCTCCTACAACCCTATCATTTCTCCTCTGAACATTCTTGTATTGTATCACATATGAGCTTTTGTAGGACACCTCACATCCAAACCATAACATGAAACACAAAAGTAAATGTTCAAGTAGAGCAAAATGAACAGGAAGTGAGGTATATTAATTTATTTTTCCCATTAGCATTGAAATGGAAGAAAATGGGGCTGGAGAGAAAGTCAAAGATGAGCTCAAGAAGTTTGTCTCCCAGTGCTACTCAGGCAAACTATACATGGATGGCTTATGTACTATATATCTATCTAAATTTTAAAAGTATCACATTTATTTAATTGCAAGTTGGAGGAGTAGCTCACTGGCAGAACTATTTGGGCGTGTTTGGAGGACTTCTCCTTCCTAATCTGGGCAACTTGAGTAGTTTAGTCCACAGGTAGTCTTTTTTGGTTTATTACTTCTATAGCAGTGGTGATTAACTTCTGATCATCACTGATCCTTTGGAAATGTGATGAAAGTCATGACTCTCAACGTAGAAAAGCACCTAGGGTCACTCAAAACTTTCCATGCAATGTCAGGGAAGCCCTGTCCCATGCAGCCTGTACATGGAACTGTCAGCTTTCCTTTACTTCTTTCCTCAACAACCATGGCATCTAAGGTTACTTAGTAAAGAACTCTCTGCACATAATAGGCATTTAGTAAATGTTTGGATAAATACAAGTTTTCACTGCAAAAGAAAATGGAGTTTTTGATTATTTTCTAAAATTAAAAAATTATCTTCTTATGAGTATCTGAATCTTCAGTATAAATATTCAATTTGCTTAAAATATGTTGCTTTCAGCAAACATCCATTTTTAGGAAATAAGTATTTAAGAACATAAGCTCTACTGTTAGATGGTGATAATATTTGTATCTTCATATAATAAATTCAGAAAAAAAGTATCTGGTAATTATGTTTTTTATCAATTAAACAAGTTGAAACAAAATATAGCAACATTATTGGCAACTTAATGCAATTAATATTGAATTATAATTATTATGAAAAGAAAGTTTATTTTATAAGAAATGTTTTTTCAGGTATATATATTTAATAATAAGCAACCATCAAGACAGGTAATTTATTATGGGGAACTTAAATTTATTTTTGTAATAGACAAATGAACATTTAAAATGGGTTATTTTATACAAATGCTGTCTTCCCTTTACCAGTTCTCATTTCTCTAAGAAGGAATAGTTGGATTAGGAGTGAAGCAGAAAGAGAAACTATAGTAGTATTCACTTAGATTAATTTGGGCTGAGGAGTCATGCTGTATTTAAATTTTAATCTCTCAGGGAGAAAATATTCAGCTTTTTAACATGACCATACAGCTTTTTTTCCTTTTGAAATAGATCACATTTCCTACTTAAGCATTCACAGACTTGAAAGGGAGAAAAAGAATCATAGTGGAATTATTGATGATGTGATAGAATGTGAATGTTTACAGAACAAAGTTCATAGTGGAGCCTACTCTGTAGTTTCTTAAAACAAAACAAAACAAAAGCCCTTAATTTTTTTCTGTTTTCTATTTGAAAACTGTTGAGAGAACCTAGTCACTATATATTTCAGTAGCTAACTCCTATATCAGTACCATTGAACTGAATGTACAAATCTTTGTCATTCAGCCTTCTGTTTGTGAAGAGTTTGAAAATGCAGATAACAGAGCTAATGCAGCTCCAGGCTTTTATTTTGTAATCTAGCAACCAATCCAGGATGCAAAACTTATTATTATTTTTTTCTATTTCATTATCATTGCAATTCCCACAAGGAATGTGCTGAATTGTCTCTATTTTGCAGGTTGTCCTAGGGAATTGAAGTTACAAATCCTGTCCACTACAAAAAACATAAAATAAAAAAGTGGAATCCCTGCCAACATGGCCCAGGAAGATTTATTAGAAGGAAGCTTAACTTTGTACTTATTTCTTCTGGTTTCCTAAATTATGTTGTCTGTGGAGCAGATCACTAGGGAGAACGAATCATTCTCTTCATGTTCCTACTTTTCCTGAAGATAAAAGTTGAGCAGATTCTATTTCATGTACAACTGTAATGGTGCAGACTATTTCTTCATAATCACTGGCTATATCCAATGGCTGATTTCATGGCTCCTTGTAACAAAGGGACATTGCACCCTAGATTCCAACTTTCACATCTTTATCTTTTCACACCTGAAATGTGTTTCCACTACATTCCACTGCAAATAGAACTGCAAATAAGTTCTATTTGTTTTTCAAGACATGATCAAATTTTCAGCTCCTCCATGAACTCTCTCTTACTACCCAATGTAAAATAAGTTCTTGCCTCTCTACAGGATTCACTCTCTGTGACTCTTAAAATATGACTCTCTGCCTCAGAAAGTGGGCATGTGACTATTATATGTTCAAGTGAATCCATGAACTTGTCAACTCATAAACAGAATCATAGTTTACACATGGGAAGTTGTTCCCCCTAATCTTAGCTACACAACTAGTAGGAGATCATCTTCTTGACTGGGATCCTGACAAGTCTCCAATCTCCAATCACAGGTTAAAGCAGAGGCTGGTAAATTATGGGCTATGGGATTGTGAAGCCGAAAGAAACTCTTCCTCAACTTTTAAAACAAAAATTACATTTCAATCAACTACCCCAGAGGAAAGACTGAATTATCTTCCTATTCTTTGTTGTCATGTGTGAGGTGGACTAACAATATATAGCTAACAAGGCAAGCAAAGCAGGGGTACAGAGGTGAGTTATTCAAGTAATTCAGTGCTCCTATTAAGTTAACTTTGGGGAATTTTATAATTACTTGTTATTTGTCACATCTTTAAAATTGATATGCTATTTCTTTTTATAATTCTAAATATGTGTTCCTGTTTGAACCTAATTTTGTTAGCTGAGTTATGCATTTATTTCCTCTCAACAAGAGGCTTCTTAAAATGTAGATCTATCCCTGTAGCAAAGTCATTAACTGTGACCTAGAGAGATCCTGAGGCACCACACATTCAAAGAACTTATCAGCACCTGTGGACTATAGCCACTAAGTAGGATTCCTTTTCCTGGAAGGATTTCCCAAACCTACCCCTTCTAGACTGAGTTCTTGTCATTTCATGTACTTACCTCTAACAAAGAGTCCCTTGTTCTCTATTCCATTTTGTTTATGCCTCTTTTTTTTTCTCATTCGACTCTTAAGTCCTCAAGGAGAGAGACTAATAGATCATGATAGACTCATTTAGAATAAATGCTGACTTACAGTTGGCATCATAAACAATATTTAATGTACTGATAAAGCATTTCTGACACACTCATAAAATTTAGTCCTTACTTCAGAGATTCATTGATTCAGTTAGTCAGTAAATAAATATTGCTTGCATACTACTAGGTGAGTGAATAAGATGCGGAGCCTGTTTGAATTGCAAGAAAAAGTAACAAATCTGCTCCTAATTATGTCCAGATAATTCTTAGCCTTTCTTGAGTACTTATTCTGCAGTGGAGATGAATCTAAGTACTTCACACTTAATAACATACTTAATTCTCACAGGTCAGGGAAAATGTTATACAGATAAGGAAACCAAGATGTTCAATACTAAACAAGCCTGCCCAAGGTTACCTAGACAATAAGTGGTAAATCAGTCTTTAAAACGAAATTCACATTCCAATTCCATACCTTTTAACTACCAACCTATTTATCACACTCAGCAGATTCTGTGTTCAAGTACTTTGCTGGTAGGAAAAAAGAAAGACATTACAGAGTACAGCAAGACACAGTGGCATTTAAACAACTGAAAATGCTAATACAGTTTCATCCAAATTTTATGTTACAAAATACTTAAAGTTTAAAACCAACACAGTATTATATAAATCAAGATAATAAGATAATGTAAGGACAAGATCATTGGAACTTTTTATGCAACTAATTTAAATTTAAACAGCCACATTGGGGTGACAGTATTGTTGCCTTAGTCAGGTTTTCATAGGTGTGACCAAAACACCTGACAGATTTATTTCAACTCATGGTCTCGGACGATTCAATCTATGGTTGTCGGGTTCCACTGTTTGGACTTGAGATGAGGCAGCACATCATGGTAGAAGGGCCTGGTGAAGGAATGCTGATCAGCTCAAGGAGGTGGGAAGCAGAAAGAGAGAGAAAGGAAGAAGATGGGGAGAAGAAAAACCCTTCTGGGCATGCATCCAGTGTCCTACTCCCTCTTACTAGGTCCCTCCTCTCCATAGTCCATTCAATCTCATAAATAAATGAAGCAGATTAATCTACTAATGAGGTCAGAACCATTATGATCCAATCATTGCCTAAAAGCCTCTGTACCTAGGAGACTTTATAAACCTCAAGTGCATGGATATAATTTTTCTTCTCACATTTTATTGTCTACCTAAAATTTATTGTGAGGTTGTAATATATTTAGTAGACTCCCAATTTTGGACATTTAGGACATTGATAATTGTTTCTACCTAAAACAAATCTGACAATCAATTTTTAGTGCATATAATTTTTCTGCTTTTGTTCTTTCCCATAAAAGTAGTGTTCCTATAAGAATTCCTCTATTAGCATTTTCTTCCTTCCCTTCCCTTTCTTTCTTTCTTTCTTTCTTTCTTTCTTTCTTTCTTTCTTTCTTTCTTTCTTTCTTCCTTTCTTTCTTTTGGGGTTACTGGAGATATAACCTGGGGGCATTCAACCCCTTAGCCACATTCTGAGCTCCTTTTAGTTTTTATTATTTTTTACAATTTTGAAGCAGGGTCTCACTAAGTTGCTTAGGGCCTCACTAAGTTGCAGAAGCTGGTCTTGAACTTGCAATCTTCCTGCCTCAGCCTCCCAGATTGCTGGGATTTCAGGTGTGTGCCACCACACCCAGTTTAGCACTGATGTTTCTTGAGAGTTGATTTTGCATTAACTAATTCTATTAGTGTAAAATTGAGTTTTTATTTTTATCTCAAAACTTTTAGACTCTGCAAAATGATAAATTGTAACTTATACTCTACCCTCCTAGGAGACATCATACAGTGTATCACCTCTCTGTCCTTTTAGCCCTTGATTGATATATTGATCACTGCACCTCCTCTTTGCTATCATATTTGTAAAATTTATAATTATAATTGTCAGATTGCATCATATTTCATAATTTGTGTATTTTATTCCTATTGATACCATCTATATTATACCATCAGTCTATTGCTGAATATATTCTCATTTAGAAGATGCTTAAATGTAAGAGAAGGTGAATTGTATATAAGCAGATCTTCTAATGTATCTAATAATCAGATCGGGGTTTATGAATTTTTTGCTTGACTAGCTTTTTATTTACCTACTTAGATACTCTGTATATTTTATGGGTAACTATGTAGGTTCATAATATGTGTGCATATATATTATAAGTACATATATACATATGTGTTATATATGCTATTTGCCCTGTGCCTTGGACATATCCCTACGTTACAAAACCTGCTGAAAGGCTATGGGCTGACATTCACTATGCTTCCAAGGGAACTCATAAGAAAAGGAAAAAGGTGAAATGGCCTCCTTGCCTGCTATAAATGGAGAATGGAATTTTTATTTGTATCTATTATGTATTTCCACTCTAAGATGTCAATGAAGCCCTTTTAAAGCACTTACACTGTTTAGTTTAATGAACATGTGACTAGAAACATGTGCTTTGTACACAAAAGGACATGCACAGTAGAGAAGTCGAAGTACTTTGAACTCACTTTGAGACCCTTCCACTGTATCCATGCTGGCTGCATTATGGGTCCTCCATATGTCTAACTCTGTAAATGCTGCTGCCTCTTGGAAGTATACGTCAGCTTTTCTTTTCAAGCATCTTGCCAAAGGACTAACGCCTTTGCTCTTTACTCTTACATTTCTTTTATACTTTCCTGGAGTTGTTCTCAACTAATGAAGCTAGAAACATTGAATCTTAATTTCCTTTTACTGTAGTTATATAAATGGACATTACAGAATGGTCAGAAATTGACCATTGCTTTTGAAGTCCTTTCCCTAAACTAAGCTAATGCACAATGCATTTATATTGTTAATACCTTAGGTTGCAGTATAGTGCATGGCAGAACTTTTCTCTTCCTTTTCATTTTTCTCATTTTATTCTAGCCTACATCCCACTTGGTCACTGCATCATTCTTCTTTCTACTTGTATGGCTTTTATATTGTCTTCTACTTAAGTAATTCATGCTCACTGTTGCTAACTATGCTTTCTCATTTGTCTATCATTTTGTTCCCTGGCTTAAGAGTTTGATAAATACCTCCCCTTTCTTAAGGATAAAACTAAAATTCACTAGGTTGCATGGCATGGTATAATAAGTCATAGAGACTCCATATTCAAGTTCTGCATTTGCCATTTTATAATATCATAATTTTAGAGATGTTGCTTATCTTTTATGACAGATAATTTCATTCTGTGCAAATTTGCCTCTCTCTGTGAAAGTGCCAGACAAGTTAAATGAGATATGCCTGAGGGCAAAGTAAACATTTCCTCTACTATACTACCATGATTACCTTTTAATGTCCATCCAGAAATATTTTGTAATAATATTCTTATGTTTTATTTAATTTTGGTGAACAAATGCTGTGTATTATATATTGTCTTAACTTGTTTAATGAAACACAAATGGGATAACATTTTTGTACTTATGGTGCCTTTACTACAAAGTAAGTGGTTGACACTCCGCAGTAGAGTTACAAAGAATAAGGCTAATTGGGAGGCTGAGACCAGAGAGCAAAAATCATTTCTTGAAACTATTCCTAAGAATATCCAGCAAGATGAAATGATGATAATAGGAACTTCACATTAACTGAGAATGTGAATTGGAAAAACCAGCAGCTGGGAAGGAGGAGATTCTTAAGAAGTTATTGGAGATAGTATTAGATTGGATATGATTGATGATGGTAGAAATAGAGAGAAAAAAGGATTGATTAGAGAAAACTGTATGGGAGATAAGGCAGCAAGTGATACCAAGGATGAGGCCCAGGGTAATGGGTGGCACCACTTATTAAATGACTCTTATTTTACTTTATTTGTGGGTAGAATTTCTTTTCCTCCAGATTAACTGCAAGTTTCTTAGGCCCACAGAGCATGATATAAACTTATTTACACCTTCCCTAATTCTCATAAATGGTTGACAAATGAATAAATGCTCAGAAAGAAAGAAAAAATTGAAGGCAAGTGGAGTCCTTTGAGTAACAGGTGTTCTCTTGTCTCTCTGTGATGGTAGGTCACTGGGCGCAAGGCCTCGAATTATGTGTATCCCTGGCCGCCTCTTCCTGTTCTGTCTTTCTCTTTCCTGGCTGCCATTTGTCTTCCTCCACCACATCTTTCAGTCATGACGTTCTGCCTCACCTCAAGGCCAGAGCAATGGCGTCTGCTGATCATGGACTCAAGACCGTGAAATTATAAAAACAAAATAAATTTTTCCTCATCTAAGTTTTTCTATTTAAGTGTTTTGGTCACAGTAATGAAAAACGAACATAGTTCATTAAACCTGAGTTGAAACACTTACATTTATTTTTAATGTTCACTCTGAAGGGCTTCAGGATTAGAAACCATCTCAGTAAGCTAATTTGCTAACCCATTCATATTATTGTGTCTCCAAGGTGCTTCAATTTGACAGAATTCTTTCAATAGGGATTCAGAGTTTTCCGGACACATGTTTTTTACAAAACACTTCATTAGTTCTGGAAAACTATTTTGAATATAAATTTTCAGAGTATAAGAATTTACCTGTGTTAAGCAGTATCACACTTGGTGTGAAACATAAAATGTGTTGATAGGACTAGGGGTGTCCTTCAGCAGTGGAGCACTAGCCTAGCATGTGTGATATATATAATCACAGCCTCGGATCTCTGATTTAATTAACTTCAGATAAGTCTAACTTACTCTGGGTAGATAAGTTTTCCTTTGGAAAATTATCAATTAAAATACAGGAAAGTATCTGTATTAGAATTCTTTGCAGGAACAGAAACAATGTGATTACATATGTAAATATTTTTGAGGTGTGTGTGTGTGTGTGAAATACACATGTATTGTATATAATATGAAACAATGTGATTATTTATGTGTGTGTATCTGTGTGTCTGTGTGTGTGTGTGTGTGTGTGTGTGTGTGTATGTATGATTACATAAAGGAGATTGATTAGATTGGCTTACACCACCCAAAGCTGGATGGTTCCACAATGGCCGTGTGCAGACTGGGGAGCTGGAGGAACCGGTAGCAGCTTAGTTCAAGAAGATGGAGCCTCAGAAAAAGAGGAACCAAAAGTGCAGCCCCTGTCTGGGTCTAAAAGATCCAGAAGCCACCTAGAGAATCACTCATCAGAGAGGGCTTTGGAAGAATGAAGAAGCGGTAGTCTGATGTCCTCACTCACTGCAGCCACAATTGATGTACTTAAGAAGAACTGAGCGTCGTGTCTACTGCTGCTTCCTTGTTCATCCACCTTTTTGTTCCATCCAGGCCACCAACCAATTGACCTCTGCTGCTCACTTTTAGGATAGGTCTCTGTCTCTGTTTGCTGCCCAATGTTCCAATCATTCTGAGAAACGACCCCGTTGAAACACCCAGAATCTCCTAATCTTAGACATATCTTCATCCAATTATGCTAAAAATTCAGATTTACACTCACAGTATCCTATTAGCAAATACTAATGAATTAAGAAAGAAATTATCCTTTACTTAAAAAATTTCTACATTTTCTTAGCTTGTTCTCAGAAATCCTTCAAGTATTTCTTATCCTAGAAATAGAATGGAAGGAACTATTCTAATAATCCTTTCAACAAGATTCCATTTCTCAGTGGCACTTTAATTATACTTTCCCCAAATAATTATCCAACATGTTTCTCAGAATCACCATCATCTCTGTTTTGATAACTGGAAACCTCAATCTTCATGGATATGGGCAAATGAAGAAAAGAGAAAGGTACTCTATTCCTGTTCATACCTTTCTTGAGTTGCCATTTTGAATATGTGGCTCATGCTCTTCTACAGATTTTTAGTTATTTAAAATTGTTTTTAATTTTTATGATCCAATTAGCAAAGGTATTTCAATAAAAAATTAGATATGATCAACAAGTAATATCCCTAGTCAGACATAATCACTGATTTCCCCACACTCAAGGAGTTATTTCTGTCTTAGGTTCATGTGACTAAGTGAATCCTACATGTGTAGATACATGTATATATCAAGGGGATTCTAGCAATTTATGCTCTTGCCCTACCATTTATCCTGTGCTGGGATAGAATAATTTTTTTTAAGCTGTAAAGGAATAATATTTTTTTAATTTATATTTTCTAATATAGAGAGTAATTTTAGATGGTCACCTCCATGACATCAATATTTCAAAATCCCCATATCCAAGAAACAATTCATTTCCCTCATCTGTTCACTTGTAAATTAGTTCCATTAACTGTCAGAGCTTATTTAGTTCCAAGGAACAACTTTCATCAGCACCCTTAGAAGCAAAGGGACTTATTCCTTTGAGGTATATAGAATTAATTAGATATCTACATTTTTTTTCTAGTCCAGACCTGTATTTTCCCCAGAAGGTATCAAGAAAAAAAGTACAAAGCTTTATGATATTAAACAGAATTAAATTCATTACCTTAAAAAGAGAAGATGATCTACTGAATTGCATTTTGAAGTGTAAAGCCTGTTATTTTATAAAAGATGTTTCAATTTCAATAATGTGTCACGATAACCTTTCTTAGTAATAGATCAATACAAAACTCTCAGAATAATGGGTATAGTAGTGAAAAATATTTACAATAATAATAGAAGATAGGTGGGTGCGGTGGCGCACGCCTATAATCCCAGCAACTCGGGAGGCTGAGGTAGGAGGATCGTGAGTTCAAAGCCAGCCTCAGCAACTTAGCGAGGCTCTACGCAACTCAGTGAGACCCTGTCTCTAAAAAACAAAATAGGGCTGGGGATGTGGCTCAGTGGCCGAGTACCCCTGAGTTCCATCCCCAGTTCCAAAAAAAAAAAAAAAAAAAATAGAGGATAATGAGTGCTTGAAACCTGTGATTACTAATTAGGACAATTAAATTTAATGTACATGCCTAAAATTAACTATGTTTAAATAAAGTTTAAACTGTCAGATGAGCCAAGACACAGAAAAGCAGAAAAGACTTGTGAAAATAATAAAATGGATATTTATTAGTTATTTTTATCTTGGATCTATCTAGAACATGAATACATATTTGTATAAATGATGAACTATAAGCTTAATTGGAAAGTGGGAGAAAGGCATTAGAAATAAAACCGATTAATGCAGTAATATTAAAAATGCATAAGATCTAAATATTTTATTTTTTAGCTTAATTGTGGATCTTGACATATTAACTTCTGAAAGGATTTTTTTCCTCCCTAAACTATTCAAAATTCCTGGTTATGACATTATGAAAACAGTAGTTCTTACTTATCTGATTATGTAGGGAAATTCTGATAGTATGTGTAATATACATTATTCCACACATGTATTTTCAAACCATGGCTTTCTTGGCTCTAACAACGTCTACCACCAGCAACCAACACCAAATATCTTTTCAATGTTTTCTTTCCTCTGTTGATCCTAGCCTTTCCACCTGTTTATCGCTTTCTCTTTCTCTTTCTGCCGTGTGTGTGTGTGTGTGTGTGTGTGTGTGTGTGAGAGAGAGAGAGAGAGAGAGAGAGGGAGAGAGAGAGAGACAGAGAGACAGAGAGAGAGAGTCAGAGAAAGGGAGAGTAAGACAAAGAGATTGCATTTTTACATAAGTGTGTAGAGTATGGAGATTCTAGAGAGCAGTTTTTTATGTATAACTGTATTTAATTACAATATAGTGATTAGAATTACATAATCAGGAAATACTTCTACCAACCTACTGTATTCTGGAAGCTAATATGGTTCTATACACAGAATAGAAAAATCTATTGCTAGTCAGGATTTCGGCAAGCACTTATTTTCTAGCAAGCAAATAACCCACATGAGCTCTCAGGACATCAATCCTCTCCATGTCATCATGGAGAGAGTACTTGTTTTCCTGTTCATGTGTGCCTGCTTTGGAACACTGAATTTCTTGGCTGTTATGCATATCATCTACCTTCTTTCTAAAAGTGCACTTGGGAAGAAATTCTGAGTACTGTCTTTTTATATTGACGATCTACAGATACTGTGTTTCTGAGGCAAATGTTAATTCCAATACTCAGTTTTCCTGGACAAAGATTTCTATTTATCACTGCCTGTCTCTATAAACCAATAACTGCAAGTCCACAGGCTTAATGCTTAATGATGAGTATGCATTAAATCAATATTTACAAGTCTACTACTGCTATTTTCAGTTCAGAACTAGAAATAAGCAAGATACCATTCTTTGAATCATTTTCTCCAGTTGATGCTTATGGCTTTTTTAAGACCTACAATAACTGAGTACAGGATTCCAGATGAGGAACCTTAATATATGTTTATGATGAGGCAATAAGATTATGGATCATGCAACCACTTGTGTCAACACCTTTCTAACTTTGTGACTTGGTAAATGTCCCCTGCCTTCTATGTTCTGTCTCAATGATTTAACTTCATTTCCTCTTTCCCTTGAGTGTGGATTTTAAATGTACATTTTAAGTCAGTGCTGTTAGTGCATTCCCACACAGATATTTTAAATGTGTATTTTATGTTTTCACATGTATCTTTTCTCCAAGGATGTCTGCCAGCAAGACTGTTTTCACCTTTATATGTATGGATTTCTTCAAAATTTTGTAGCCACTCTATTTAATGAGACATTTCTCTTTGTTTCTAACATGATCAAAAACATGAGGTGTATTATACACTTGGACATTTAATTACCATCTGTTGTGCAATATTATATCAGAATATTAAGGGGTTAGAAAAATTTTGTTATGATACTAAGGTCTTTATGCAGAGATCCTCACATTAGTGGAAGGATCAGTCCTAGGGCCACATAAATTTGCTTTGCAAATTGATTAACCCATATTTACAAATAAATAAATGCAATCATTTCCTTTAAATAACAACATCAATATTGGTAGTTGAGAAGTTACACTTGAAATGTTGTAATAAAAATTACAAAAGAAATACAATGATGAAAAGGAACTACTGGTTATGTTATCTGAAAGCACTAGGGACTGAACTCCAATCCCCTGTACACACAGGAAGTGGCGTTTGCATTTCATTAGCAGAAAGCTTTTAATTTCCACTCTTAATAATACGAACATAGAAGACTGGAGATGCATTTTAAGAACCTATCTATTTGAGGAGAAATGATAAAAATTTATTAAAATTTAAGGGGGATCCAAGATGGCTGACTAGAGGGAGGCTGTGTTCCTTGTCCCTCCATAACTCAGGATTCAAATAGAGG
>JAJEJO010001246.1:129905-172738 GCA_020662805.1 Glaucomys volans
AAAAACACACCATTCACTTGGACTTAGTAAAAAAGCAGGGGTTTCCATCCTCATTTCAGATAAAGCAAACATCAAGTCAAAGTTAGTCAGAAAGGATAAAGAAGGACATTTCATACTGCTTAAGGGAAACATAAATCAACAAGACATAACAATCATACATATTTATGCCCCAAACAATGGCACATCCATGTATGTCAAACAAATCCTTCTCAATATCAGGAACCAAATAGACCAAAACACAATAACACTGGGTGATTTTAACACACCTCTCTCACCGTTGGACAGATCTTCCAAGCAAAAATTGAAAAAAGAAACCATAGAACTCAATAAAAAAATCTCTAAACTAGACTTAACAGACATATATAGAATATTCCATCCACCAATAAGCGAATACACTTTTTTCTCAGCAGCTCATGTATCCTTCTCTAAAATAGACCATATGTTATGCCACAAAACTACTCTTAGCAAATACAAAAAGATAGAGATACTACCTGATATTCTATCAGATCATAATGGAATGAAATTAGAAATCAATGATAAAATTAAAAACAGAAACTATTACAGCACCTTGATTAAATAATATCCTATTGAATGAGGCATAGATAACAGAAGACATTAGGGGGGAAATAAAAAAATTCTTAGAAGTCAATGAGAACAAAGATATAACATACCAAAATTTCTGGGATACTATGATAGCAGTGCTAAGAGGAAAATTAATTGCATGGAGCAGCGCATTCAATAAAAGAATGAAAAGCAAACAAATAAATGATCTCACATTACAGCTCAAAGCCCTAGGAAAAAAGGAACAGATCATCACCAAAAGTAGTAGAAGATGGGAAATAATTAAAATCAGAGGGGAAATCAATGAAATTGAAACAAAAGAAACAATTCAAAAAATTGACAAAACAAAAAGTTGGTTCTTTGAAAAAATAAACAAAATTGATAAACCCTTAGCCACAATAATGAAGAGGAGAGAAAAAACTCAAATTACTAAAATTTGTAACGAAAAAGGAAATATCACAACACACTCTAATGAAATACAAAACATAATTAGAAGCTATTTTGAAAATTTATACTCCAACAAAATAGAAAACCTGAAAGACATCAACAGGTTCCTAGAGGTATATGAGCCACCCAAACTGAATCTGGAGGACATACACAACTTAAATAGGTCAATTTCAAGCAAGGAAATAGAAGAAGTCATGAAAAGCCTACCAACAAAGAAAAGCCCAGGACCAGATGGATTCACAGCTGAGTTCCACAAGTCCTTCAAAGAAGAGCTCATTCCAGTACTCCTCAAAGTATTTCATGAAATAGAGGAGGAGGGAGCCCTTCCAAACTCATTCTATGGAGTTGATATCACCCTGATACCAAAACCAGAGAAGGACACATGGAGGAAAGAAAATTTCAGACCAATATCCCTAATGAACATAGGTGCAAAAATTCTTAACAAAATGTTAGCAAATCGCATACAAAAGCATATTAAAAAGATAGTGCATCATGATCAAGTGGGTTTCATCCTGGGGATGCAAGGTTTGTTCAACATCCGGAAATCAATCAATGTAATTCACCACATCAACAGACTTAAAGTCAAGAACCACATGATTATTTCAATAGATGCAGAAAAAGCATTTGATAAAATACAGCCCCCCCTAATGCTCAAACACTAGAAAAAATAGGGATAGTAGGAACGTTCCTTAACATTGTAAAGACTATCTATGCTACGCCCACAGCTAAGATCATTCTAAATGGAGAGAAACTGAAAGCATTCCCCCTGAGAACTGGAACAAGGCAGGGGTACCCTCTTTATCCATTTCTATTCAACATTGTCCTTGAACTCTAGCCAGAGCAATTAGACAGACCAAAGAAATTAGAGGGATAAGAATAGGAAAAGAAGAGCTCAAACTATCCTTATTTGCTGACGGCATGTTTCTCTATTTAGAAGACCCTAAAAATTCCGCCAGAAAACTTCTGGAACTCATAAATGAATTCAGTAAAGTAGCAGGATATAAAATTAATGCTCATAAATCTAATGCATTTTTATTTGTAAGTGATGCATTTTCTGAGAGAGAAATTAGCAAAACTACCCCATTCACAATAGCCTCAAAATAAAATAAAATAAAATACTTGGCAATCAATCTAACAAAAGAGGTGAAGTACCTCTACAATGAGAACTACAGAACACTAAAGAAAGAAATTAAAGAAAGTCTGAGAAAATGGAATGATCTCCCATGTTCTTGGATAGGCAGAATTAGTATTGTCAAAATGGCCATACTACTGAAAGCGCTATACAAACTCAATGCAATTCCAATTAAAATTCCAATGATGGACCTCATAGAAATAGAGCAAGCAATCATGAAATTCATTTGGAGGAATAAGAGACCCAGAATAGCTAAAGCAATTCTTAGCAAGAAGAGCGAAGCAGGGGGTATCACAATACCAGACCTTCAACTATATTACAGAGCAATAGTAACAAAAACAGAATGGTATTGGCACCAAAATAGACAGGTAGATCAATGGTAAAGAATAGAGTACACAGAGACAAACCCACATTAATACAGGTACCTCATTCTTGACGAAGGAGCCAAAAAACACAATGGAGAAAAGATAGTCTCTTCAACAAATGGTGCTGGGAAAACAGGAAATCCATATGCAACGAAATGAAACTAAACCCTTATCTCTCACCCTGTACAAAACTCAACTCAAAATGGATCAAGGACCTAGAAATTAGACCAGATACCCTGCACCTAATAGAAGAGAAAATAGGTCCATATCTCCATCATGTTGGCCTAGGACCAGATTTCCTTAACATGACTCCAAAAGTGCAAGAAATAAAAGTAGGAATCAATGATTGGGCTAGAATCAAACTAAAAAGTTTTCTCTCAGCAAAGGAAACAATCAGCAATGTGAAGCGAGAGTCTTCAGAGTGGGAGAAAATCTTTGCCACACACACTTCCGATAGAGCCTAATCTCCAGAATCTACAAAGCACTCAGAAATCTTTACACCAAGAACACTAATAACCCAATCAATAAATGGGCCAAGGAAATGAACAGACACTTTACAGAAGAAGATCTACAAGCAATCAACAGACATATGAAAAAATGTTCAACATTCCTAGTTATAAGAGAAATGCAAATCAAAACCACCTTAAGATTTCATCTTACCCCAATTAGAATGTCTTTTATTAAGAATACAGGCAACAACAGGTGTTGGCGAGGATATGGGGAAAAGGGTACACTCATACATTGCTGGTGGGAGTGCAAGTTGGTGCAGCCACTCTGGAAAGCAGTGTGGAGATTCCTTAGAAAACTTGGAATAGATCCACCATTTGACCCAGCTATCCCACTCCTTGGCCTATATCCAAAGGACTTAAAATCAGATTACTACAGTGATGCAGCCACATCAATGTTCATAGCTGCTCAATTCACAATAGCTAGATTGTGGAACCAACCTAGCTGCCCTTCAATAGATGAATGGATAAAGAAATTGTGGCATATATACACAAT
The DNA here is from genome assembly GCA_020662805.1 of Glaucomys volans. NCBI lineage: Eukaryota > Metazoa > Chordata > Mammalia > Rodentia > Sciuridae > Glaucomys > Glaucomys volans. The sequence goes on from JAJEJO010001246.1 coordinate 133,413, forward strand.
GGAATATTAGTCATAAAGAAGAATAAAATTATGACATTTGCAGGTAAATGGATGATGTTGGAGAATGTCATGCTAAGTGAGATTAGCCAATCCCCAAAATCCAAAAGCCGAATGATCTCTTTGATAAGTGAATGATGATGCTAAATTCGGGGTGGAAGGGAGGCAAGAATGGAGGAAGGATAGATAGTACAGAGGGAAGGGAGGGGTGGGGTCGGGGTGGGTGGGTAAGAATAATAACAGAATAAGACAGACATCATTGCCCTGTGTACATTTATGAATGCACAGATGGTGTGACTCTACTTCATATACAACCAGAGAAACAACAGCTGTACTCCATTTGTGTACAATGAATCAAAATTAAATTAATAAATAAAAATAAATAAAAAAATAAAATAAAATTTAAATACTAATGTTCAAAGCAAAGACAACATAGAAGATAAAGCCCATAGAGTTAACTGCCTGGGAAATATGAAACATTGATTTAGAAGGAGGAGACATCCCTATGGGAACCCAGAGACTGCTTGCCATGGCAGCCCCACCCAATCTGCACAAGACCATTAAGAAGGTCGGTTTCCCACAATGTCCAATTTTATTAGCCCATAGTGAGCCAAGAAAATCCTCTGCCCTTAATAATGAACATGCTTCCTTTTGTGAAATGCTCCCAATCCACTTATTTGTCCCCTTTGCAGCCCACTAAGGACTTCTGATGAACCTGAAGCCCCAGTAGAAAGCTTATCTTTTAGTCAACTTTTTCACTGCTATGACCAAAAGACCTGACAAGAACAATTCTATGAGGAATAGTTTATTTGGGAGGTTATAGTTTCAGATATCTCAGTCCATAGACAGGTGATCCATTCCTTGGGACTCAAGGTAAGACAGAACATCATGTCAGAGTAGTGTGGCAGAGAGAAATAGGTCAGAGCATGGCCACAGTAAAGAAGAGGGGTGATGGCGGAGGGGGGAGGAAAGAGACACTGTTCCACTAATCCTCTCAGTGGGGACAAAATATATACCTCAAGGCATGCCCCTAGAGACTTGCCTCCTCCAGCCACACCCTGCCTATAGTTACCACTCAGTTAATCCATACAAGTGGATGAATGCACTTATTAGGTTAAGACTCCTTTAATTAAATCAGTTCACCCCTGAAATTTCTTGCATTGTCTCATGTATGAATGTTTTTGGGAAGACCTAACGTCAAAACCATAACAGTCTCCTAGTTCCAAACAACCCATTTTAATAGAAGATCTTTTCAACAAGAATGAGATTAAAATTGCTGTCCTTCTCTTTTCTATTGTATATATCTTACTCACCTTTAAAACCTCTTTGAAACTCCTCTAACACAAAACCAATGACAAACTGAATCCCTTGCCGCGATATGTGATTTGTTTTGAACATAGTTTATCTTCAATAGCAATATTGACCAACTAAACCAATTATGTTGAAGTTCATTGGTGTCAAGGGCAAAGTTGAATTATATTAATTCAAGAATTAAATATTTTCTAAAAAGTTTACTAACCTGGGGCTAGAAGTCTGGTCTTTTTGGAAATTTTCTGTTAACCATATAATTTTTAACACTGTCATGTCTAAAATAAGATTTTAATTTTTTTCTTTGTAAAATAGTCAGACAAAAACAAAAAGAAAAAAATGAAGAATTTCTCCAGTTAAATATGACAACTTTTAAAAAATACTGCAAAAGGATAATTTATGCCTACATATATAAGCACCCACAGAAACATTACTCATGTAGACACAAAGTCATAAAGACTTTATTATCTCATTGGTTAAATGAGATAATTGGTGAAATGTTTAGGAAGTATTCAAAATGAAACAGACATTTATAGATCCGGAATATTGAAATGAATTTGCAAATGGATATAAGCCTTGCTTTTCCTTGGGTCAAGGATGTCAATTAAACCTAAAATAAACAAGGTTGTGTAGCTATTTGTAAAAAACAATTTGCTTAACATCTAATTGATTATGTTATAATTTTTAGAGAGTTGTGAAATGCACATGTACATGCCTGTACTTTCAGAAAATCCCCAATAGCTCCACCATTTCAGAACAAAGATGGTCATTTGCTTATTCCAAAGTGAATTTTTTCTTACAATTTTCAAGAACAATGAAAATAACTACGAGAAAATAATATACATGAAAAATGCCAAGAATCCAGTGCTACTTAATAAATCTCTGTGTGGTGTTGTATTTATTTCTTAATGTTGATGAAATAAAATGATGGAGTTAGTAGACTCTATTAGAAGAGAAAAAATTGGATGTGGGGTAATTGAATTAGAAATAAGAAAAGGGCACACATAAATGTCCTCTCATCTATGTCTCAGTGTTAGCACAATTTGATTTCTATTTTCTGCCACTTTCAAGCCTTTTAATAGAGTCAGAGACAAGAATGAAGACCAAGCTGAAGGCGGACCCAGAATGTCGTATGACAGAGGTAACAATTAGAGAGCATTCATATTGTGAGCACTCACAATGTAATGTATGAATGTAACTTTGTGAGTTACATTCATTGACAAGTTACTTCATTTAATCTTCTCAACAGTCCTGTGAGATACCCTCATTATACAGAAGAAAAAAGTATTAAAAAATTCATAAAGCCTGTGATACTAGAAAATTAATTTGTTATTTCAAGTTTTGAAATTATGAGAGGGTCAGATTCAGGTCTACCCCACCTCTACATTGGTAAAAATTTGCATGATTCGTTTTAAGTGTATCCAAGGAATACACTTTGGGAGAGATCTCAGCTCTCACATTGCTCTCTGTTCCAGAGACTTCTGATTTTTCATAATAAAGTCTCCATGTTCCATCAAAACGGCTTTCCTTTCTTGGTCCTTCTCTGCCTATGATACTCATAAGAAAGGTCTCACTATGGTGGTGATAATTGTCATAATTGTACAGCTACATAGTAATTTTTAAAGCATATTTTTGATAACGATATGTTACAGTGACATGCATTACAAATGAATGCAAAATAGCATATATCTAGATATAAATAGTTGTAGATAAGAAAGACTGCATAGATCTGGTTGTTATCGCAAACCTCAGATAAGTGACATAATTCATAATTAGTTCCTAGGTAATAAGTTGTAATTATTGATTAGTAGACTATGAAAACAATTACTGTTCTCAAAGATTGTCAAAGTTGGATTCTCCGTATATTATCAACAAACTGGTTGTGAACGCAAAGCTGAGTCTATGAGAGTAGTAACTGAGTACCTTAACTCACAAAGCTTTGACAATCCTTCTCATGGGGAAGGGGAAAGAACTGAAAGACCAGATGTTGACCAAGAATTGGATGTTTTGAAACTTGATTTAAAGTGTGTCTTTCAAGATGAAGTCTTGACCAGGACTGGATCAGAATCTTGATACAGTGGTCCGGGATTGATGGAACACAAGGTAAGAGCTCTTAAAGAAATTTGAAGAGGTGTGATAACAAATTGTCTTTTGGTGTTTCCTCTCAAGTGGAAAACGAGCCTTAAGTAAGTTCCCACATAAACAGAAACTGTTTGCTTTAGCTGGATGGAGCAAAGAAATGCTAGTGAAGAACGTGAAATACCAAAGTCATATTAATATGGACAGCATGGTGTGATTTTTGCTCTTAGTAACTATGCAGACTCTTGAGGTAAAAAGGTTGGCTTTTACAATCTTAAAATCATGTAATGGGGGCAGACACAGGTATAAATAGTTTCAATAACATGCTGATTAGTGTTATGTAGTTCAGAAGAGAAAACTCCCTAAAATATAAGTTATAGGAACTCTAGGAAGGTAGATCATGAATCTTCCTGGTAAAATACAATGTTATAATAAATATCCAATGAAAAGCCAATTCTTTGTATTATCTCCTCACTAAAATGTCTTAAAGTATTTCTCTACTTGTGATTGGAATTTTCTGCTTTTTAAGCTTCACTGAGAATTCTTTCCTGACTTCAAGTGTAATTTTTTTTTTAATTTACTAATATGGATTCCATGGGTCACGTTTCATCCTTTCCTATGCTGGAGAAGTAAATAGTCTCCTCATCAGCAAAAAGAACCCCATGGGTACCCATGTAGAAGAGAGAGAATACAAACTGTGACCCAATAAGCATTAACAGATTTATATACACATAAATTAGCATGAAAGTGATGATGACTTTAGAAATTAAACATATACAGCAAAGTCATAAAAACAAAATGTTTTTCATCTTAAGAGACAAAGGGCTATACTTCATGACATTCTCCTGTATGTTTCATGAGCTTATTATAGAGGTAAATATATTACAGAGGTAAATATAATACAGAGGTAAATATAATTTAGGAGTTATTTGATCTGGGCCTTGGAGATCTCTCTACAGTATAAAAATTTGTGATGGGCCAAATCCCTAGAAAGAATTAATTTTATTTTAAATATTAAAATATGGGATGAGATTCACTGTGCTTCCAAGAGAACCCATAAGAAAATGGAAAATGTGGAATGGTCTCTTTGACTTCTATAAATGGAGAATGGCATTTTCATTTACATCTATTATTAATTTGTAAGTTTCTCTGAGATACCATTGCAGACTCTTAAACTTCTTAAATTGAGTTTTTTTTTTTTTTTTTACAAAATATGTTACTAGATATCCCAGCTTACTATGCCAAAGAAAATGCACAGTAGAGAAATCAAAGTATATTTAAATTGCTTTGAGACCCTTGCACTGTGTCCTTGCTGAGTGCATTATTCATTTCCCATATGTCTTATCTAGGAAGATACTAGTTTTATATAGGATTAGGAGAAAGAGTCAATGATAGAATCCAGCATGAGGCGGTTCAGAGCAAATTTATGCTAGGAAGCGATTTCATGACTTGATGATTTGACAATTCCAAGCAATTCTTTGCAAGACTAGTTTAATTTTCGATTTGTCACCAAGGTGTAGCTATACAGTGCTTTGATTATGTTGTGCTCCTTTGGAATTTAGCTGTGATTTCTCAGCAATAATTTTAACTATTTAAAAGTATTTATGACACTCCTTATGCTTAGATGAAGCCATGCATCACTGAAATGACCAATTCAGTTTTTGATGCTAGCCAATAACCAATAGGATTTCTTTCTTTCCTTTTTGTTTAACTTTAGCTCAGCAAATTGGATGAAAATTTCTAGGCATCCCAGGATTGCACCTATTTATTAGCATCTGCATGGAACACCTGGGAAATATAAAAATGCTGCTTGTTGAATATATGATTTTTTTAAACCCCAAATAATAAGACCTTAATATAGTGTCCTTAGAGATGTTTGAAATTCAAGTCAAGTTCTCCATTAATAGTAATGCTTAGTCTGTTTACCCTTATATTTTAGGGAATGGTAAGTAGAAATGCAAGTTGTGTATCTGAAATAGGTCAAATAAAATTTAAGACATTTTTCATACTTTACATTTCATATAATCAGTTATTCAACTTGGGAATAATATGAACTGCAGATACCCAGGAAAATATGATGGCTTTTCAATTTTTAATTACACAATTTTGTCAAAAACATTAAGCAATATTATTAAGAAAAGTATCATTTGAGAGCAAAAAAGAAAGTTGACATATTTATTAAAATTATCTGGACTAAATATGTAGAACTTAACAAATAATAATACCTTAAGAAGCAAATGTTTCTAGAGGAGTAATCTCAGTGGTTCTGATAAGAGTTTTGAATCTTTAAATTTCAGTCAATTATGTAATATGTAAAATTTTGTGAAAGAATCGAATGCACCATAAAAAAAGAAGTGAGGCTATCTTATACTATTAGAGGTAAATAGCATCATCTGCTTTTGAGATGAAGAGTAAAATATCATTTTATGAAAAAAAATGGTTCTAAAATATTAATGGTTGCTTTTTATGATCCAGAAAAGATTAAAGTACATTTGTGTGTTTGTGAGTGTGTGTGCATGTGTGTGTTGCTTCATGGATTGGATAATACTCATCAAAATGGCAATTGTGAGAAAGGGTTGTTGTTATGTAGGATTTGAATCCTACTGCATGTATTGAGTTTTGACATTTGGTTTATCAGATATGACTCAATTGTTTAGGCTTTGTAAAAGTTAAGTTTTGTTGTAGAGGTATGACAGTGAGTGGTCTGGATGATACCAATGACTTATTCCTTCCAGCATTCTTTCCCCACAAAGACTTTATCTCTTCCTGAGCACTGACTCAAATTCAGAAAAATTAAAGAGCAGGAATATATCTATTTTGTTATATAAAATGTGTTGTAACAGAAACGACAGAAACAAACTGTCATATTAAGCATCAAAGTGCACATTTTCTTAATTCTAAATCACATAATGGAATGAACCTAAGTGTCCTCCAGAGAAGAACCTTTAAACCATCACTATAACAAAGGGAAGTTTGCCAAATGAATTCATAGCCATATTTCAAGTGCACTAAATGCTTAGGCTTCTACTAAATGTGGAAGTATTCATCTACATCCCTATAAGCTGTTATTATAAATATAAGAGCAAGAAGAGTTGAAAGCACTGCTTTTAATTTTGATGACTTGAATCTGTCACTTTCATCACCAAGCAAGTTAAATAAACTTCTGCGAGTCTTCCCTGTGGAAATGCTCCTTCCCTGCTTTTAAAGCCATAATAAAGCTTTATTCAGTAATCAAATACTGACTGTAGCCTACATGTCTCCCTAAGCATGTTGTCTGCCCATGTCTGTGCCTGATCTATTCAGGTGTGGGTTCCCTCCCTCCCTCACTCCTTACTCTATAACTACATTCACCTTCTCTGTCTCTTCTTGAACAAACCGAACTTGTTCTTACCTTTGGGCTTTTGCACTGCTTGCTTCTCTCCCTGCAGCCCTTTGCCTTTGCTCTTCAAATGGTTAGTTCCTTCCCATTATTTAGGTAACAATTCATTGGGAAAGAAACTGTCAGCCTCAAACTGAAATTGGGTACACAGATGACTTTCAACAAGATTATAATTTCCTGTGTAACATTTGTAAAATAAAGATAATAATCGCACCTTCCAAAGGAGGTTGTTATGAAGATTATGTGGAGAAAACATTTATAAAGTGTTTAGAAGATAACCTGGTGCACGAAATGCACTAAACATTTATGGAAAGACAACTGAGATTTTTTTTTTAAATATTCAAGTTATCTTCCTTCTCCCTTTCCTGATGTTTCCTATCACTAGTCAAATCTTTCAATTAAAAATAACTTTCAAATTGGGTCAAATAGTTTAATTGATTCATTTTCTTTTGAATTCTCTGCTTCTGTTGATGTATTTCTTTCTCTTTTTTTGAGGAATAATAAAGGAGTTAAATTTTTATTTTAATTTATTTATTTATTGGTTCATTGTACACAAATGGAGTACAACTATCATTTTTCTGCTTGTACACAAAGTAGAATCATACAATTTGAGTATTCACACATATAAATAGAGTAATGATGTTTGTCTCATTCTATTATCTTTCCTTCCCCACCCCCATCCACCCCTCATTTTCCTCTATACAATTCATCCTTTCTCCATTCTTCCCTTACCTCGCCCTGCCCCCGTTATGTGTCATCAACCACTTGTCACAGAAATCATCTTGCCTTTGCTTTTTGGGATTGACTTATCTCACTTAGCATGATATTCTCCAACTGCATCCATTTACCTGCAAATGCCATAATTTTATTCTTCTTTATGGCTAAGTACTATTCCATTGTGCATATATACCTGTTTCTTTATCCATTCATCTATTGAAGGGCATCTAGGTTGGTTCCACAATCTAGCTATTGTGAATTGAGCAGCTATGAACTTTGATGTGGCTGCATCACTGTAGTATGCTGATTTTAAGTCCTTCGGGTATAGGCCAAGGAGTGGGATAGCTGGGTCAAATGGTGGTTCCATTCCAAGTTTTCTAAGGAATCTCCACACTGCTTTCCAGAGTGACTGCACCAATTTGCAACCCCATCAGCAATGTATGAGTGTGCCTTTTTCCCCACATCCCCACCAACACCTATTGTTGCTTGTATTCTTGATAATAGACATTCTAATTGGGATAGGATGGACATATTTCTTGCTGCCATGGTTCAGGATTGGGTTGGCTGGGTGCGATTATGCTGGATAGGAATATCAGTTGGATACTGAATTCATAGACTAAAAATCAGACTGAGTATTTATATTAAGTGGTTGTACTAAATATATTTATTCGGTTTTAAAAATGTGGGTTATATTAATGGAAAATGAATTATTTTCAAAATTCCATTTCACCTTGCAATTCTAAGAAAAAATATATAATCTACTCACTGAGAATTACATTTTCTAAAACATTTAATACTGTAATAATTTATTTTGCACAGAATACATCTTTCAAAAACATGTGTCATCATATTTTAAGACCAGGAAAATGTGTATTCAGAAACAGATCAAATATTTGACAAGATTTGGACAACATTGAGTGAGTAAAAATAATTTCTTGATTCTCCCTTAGTTATGTTGTCTCCACTGCATTAGAAAGAGTAAGCTTGGGGCTGTCTCTGAGCAAAAATGTCAAGTTTAAATCTTCATTTTGTCATTCAATGTCAATATAACTTGTACCTTCCTTTTCTTTCTGTTTTTATCCTGCATGCAATCACCCAGCACCTTGGTTTTACTGCTTTTTATTTGTTTGTTTTTGTGATTATTACTCTGTCTTACTGTAGCTCAAGAATTGCTCCAAATTGACACTCTTCTTTCTTGTCCCTGGTCCACAGCTCACATTGCTCATTTGCTCTCTCCCTGAATAAGCATGAATAAAAAGCAAGGTGTTCAGAGCCAGTTCAAGATCTACACTAAAATACTAATGTTTGCTTTATCTAGCCCTCCACATACTTCTGTTCCTTCCTGTTACTCTCTTTTACACAGTTTAGTATTTCCAGCACTGCCACCGAAGAGTAGGAAAATAAATATTTGAAAAAAATAAGAAAATATAGGTGCATATTTGTGCTAGAATCCTTAAAGATGGTCATAAACAATTCCTTCCCTCCCTACTTGTAACCACTGGAACTCTCAGTGTGTGTTTACGTCTGTTTCACTTGAATGTGGACCAGCCTTGTGACATATTTTGGTTCATGCTCATATTTTATTAAGACTGACAGCTTCCATTTCTCCCCTTTGAAGTCAGCTGACACTTACCAAGTCCTTCACCCTGAGGACAGCATGCTATGAAAAGGCCAAGGCCTGTGTGGAGGACTCATGAGCAGCTCTCTAGGTGAAGCCTCCCAGGACCTTTCAGTCCAGCACAGCCTCCAGCTGAATGCATCTAACTACTAACCCCAGCTGAGGCCACCTGGAGCATAGAGGTCCTCAGCTAGCCACATGCATTCTGTAGCACTCCGAGAAATTGATAATGTTATGTTATGGCATTTAGTTTTGGAATGTTTGTCTGTTTCCTAATACTAGATAATTGAAGAGGTGTCTTCAAGTGCTTAGAATAAAACACAAATATACAGAGATGAGATTAGAAATAAAACTCAAACCACTGGGGAATCATTTTGAATTTTATCTATGATGTTGGTTCATTATTATGGAGATTTTAAAAAACAAATTATTAATTGCAAAGTGAGACACTGCCTTCTTCACTTGCTAGCTCTAGGAAGTTGACCATGTTATTTGATTTCTATGGACCTCAATATCATTCTCATTTAAATGAAAATAAAAACGTATTTGTGATTCAAGGGATTTGCAGAACTTATGATATAATGTCTGTAAAGTGCTTAGAAAGTATCAGGCTTATAGTAAGGCTACATAAGTGCTGCAATTATGATTCCCATTTATGATTCCCAAAGGACGTTAATTTCAAAAGAGGAATGAAATAAAAAAATTTTACAAAAATTATTACTTTTTGTTAAGTCTCAAATAAAAACCTTCTTTGAGTCAGGTGCAGTGGTGCATGCTGTTATCCCAGTGACTTGGGAGGCTAAGGCTAGGATCACAAGTTCTAGACCTGTCTGGGTAACTTGGTTGTCTCAGAATTTTTAAAAAAAGGATAAAAAGAAGGCTGAGGCTGTAGCTCCATGGGTTCAGGCCCCAGTGTCAGGAAAGAAAGGAAGAAGAGAGAGAGGGGGCGGGGAGAAATAATTCATTTTTGATTCATTGTACAAAAATGGGGTACAACTATAGTTTCTCTGGTTGTACACAGAGTCATACCATTTGAGTAATTAATCATACATGTACATAGGGTAATGATGTTTGTCTCATTCTATTAGCTTTCCTTCCCCTCACCCTCTCCCCTTCCCTCATTTCCCTCTACACAATCCATCCTTTCTCCACTCTTCCCTTACCTCCTCCCACCTTGTTATGTAGCATCATCCACTTACTAGAGAAATCATTCAGCCTTTGTTTTTTTTGGGGGGATTGACTTATTTCGCTTAGCATGATATTCTCCAACTCCATCCATTTACCTGCAAATGCCATCATTTTATTCTTCTTTTTGGCTGAATAATATTCCATTGTGTATATATGCCACAGGTTCTTTATCCATTCATCTACTGAAGGGCACCTTTGTTGGTTCCACAATCTAGCTATTGTGAATTGAGCTGCTACAAACATTGATGTAGCTGCTACACTGTAGTATGCTGATTTTAAGTCCCTTGGGTATAGGCCAAGATATAGGATAACTGGGTCAAATGGTGGTTCCATTCCAAGTTTCTTAAGGAATCTCCACACTGCTTTTCAGAATGGCTGCACCAATTTGCAAACCCACCAGCAATGTCTGAGTGTACCTTTTTCCCCCACATCCTCGCCAACACCTATTGTTGCTTGCATTCTTGATAATAGACATTCTAATTGAGGTAAGGTGAAATCTTAGGGTAGTTTTGATTTGCATTTCTCTTATTACTGGAAATGTTGAACATTTTTTCATATATCTATTGATTGCTTGTGATCACTTCTAGATCTGTGAAGTGTCTGCCAATTTTCTTAGCCCATTTATTGTTTGAGTTATTTGTATTCTTGGTGTAAAGTTTTTTGAGTTCTTTATAGACCTGGAGATTAGTGGTCTGAACAACTAGCATATTTTTCATATTTTTCCATATTTCCACTTTTGCATTATTAAGAAATTTCAAAGTTCAATTTATATTTAGTATATGTAAATGTTTAGAATATTGAAAAGGAATCATCTTTCTTCAATTTCTTCTAAATATTTTCAAATGTTTATTCATAGTCCATATGGTCATAATATTTTTATTCTCATTTATAATTTTGCATTTTTATTTTCCATATTTGTTATAAATTTGTGCAGGAAATATATCAAGTCCTTCTACACCCAGTGTTTTGTTGTATTTGTTAGAGATGTAAAGAGATGAAATAAGAAACTAAAAATCTACCAAAAGGATATCTGCATTTCCGGCATGTTCTAACTCAGGAGGCACACAATGACAAAACAAAACATAACTGAAATATTTAAATAATTTATGCAGTAGACTTTTGTATGGCAATGCAGGTGGTATTTAATTGTAGGTGTAACTTAATTAGAAAAATAAAATAAAATATCCCTAAAGACATGTTTTCTGAGTTAAAAGTTACCACTGAATGAGGTGTGTGAGTGTGCATGCATGTGTGTGTGTGTGTATTGGTGTATGCATCTATATAATTCAGAATGTGGAAGTGTGTGTGGGAATCTTGTAGCTGGTAAGGTAGATTGTGGCAAAACATATAGAACATGTGTCTTATAAAATTCTGAGGGGTCAAGATGATATTGCAATGCTCCAGTTAGGTTTAACTAACATTTCACTTATGAAGTCTTTGAGACACTGGAGTGGAAATGCCAATTGGATGGTTGAATGTTGGGCTGAGAACTCTGGTAAATTTTGGAAATCGAATTTTGAGTGCTCACTGAATAAAAGACAAATTAATCTCAACAAGTTTTCATTGTTAGTGTTTTGGCAAAGATTTAGGAAATGTCTGTTTAATATGAAGGGAGTTAATGCTGGTCATTAGTAATATTTTTGTATCAATTGTTTTCAAAATTAAAAGTGCATATATACTTCTCTCAAGGGTCTTTTCTTTTTTTTCCTGGGATTTCTTAAACTTTCCTATGTTGAAAAGTTTGTTTCATATTTTGTCCTATTTGCCAGCATTCAATTTTGCATTTTCAAGGTACTCTTATATTAACTTTCTAGGGTTGCCATAACATATTACCATTAACTGTGTTGCTGAAAACAACAGAAATTAACATTTTGACATTTCTCGAGATTACATGTAAAGGCAAGGTCTTCAACAGCCTACACTCCCTCTGTCCAGGCTCCAGGCAGTCTCTCCTGAGTATGTTTAATATCTTTCCATATGAATAGGACGAAAATGTTCCAAACTTTCAAAATTTGATTGCTCTTACTAGTAGTCTTTTCCTCAATTTAACTTTTGGGCTCACATTTTACTATAAACTGCAAAGAGAAACCAGGATACATTTTCTACACTTTGCTTGGAAATCACCTTAAGTAGCCAAGTTCATAACTTAAAAATTCTTCTTTCTACCCCATGCTAGAAACCAAGTTTTCTTCATCCTGGGAAGGATCATATGTCCTCTAGTGTCCAATACCATGCATGTCATTCTTCTTTCTGAGACCTCACCAGAAGCATCTTTAACACTTATAATTTATCAGATAATTTCTTTGAGATCATATGGCTTTTCTATCATGCATCTTTATTAAAAATTGCTTTCACTTTTACTGAATTCCATATCTATTAAACATTTCTTAGATAATTTTTCCAGTAATACCCTATGATTGTTGTCTTAAATTTTGTGACTATTTTAGTTTGTTTTTTTGCTGCTGTGACCAGAAGACCTGACAATAACAACATAGAGGAGGAAAAGTTTATTTAGTGTTTATGGTTTCAGAGGTCTTAGTCCAAAGACAGCAGCTCCATTCCTCAGACCTGGGATGAGGCAGAACATCATGGCAGAAATGTGTAGAAGAGGAAAGTAGCTGGGAACATGGCACCAGGAAGGAGAGAGAGAGAGAGAGAAGAGACAGAGACAGAGACTCTACTTGTCAAGGACAAAATCAATACCCCAAAGTCATGTCCCCACTGACTTACCTCCTCCAGCCACACCCTATCTGCTTTTAGTTATTACTTAGTTAATCCTTATCAGGGAATTAATTCAATGATTGGATTAACATTCTCATAACCCAATCATTTCACCTCTAAACCTTCTTGCATTCTTATACATGAGTTTTTGGGGGACACCTCATATCTAAGCCACAACAGTAACTAAAGGAAACTACATGGTTGGTACCTCATCTCTTCTCTGAATAAAATTTGTAATCCCCTTGGTCATTTCTTGCTATGATATTCCCCTCCAGTTTTAGGAACCTTATTACTAGTTAGAGGATGTTCTTAGCCTTTCTCTGTATGTTTACTTGCAGTGAAGACTTTTTTTTGAGAGCTTATTCGATGACAATAGAGAATTTTTTCTTCTCTGTTATTAGCTAGGCTAATTGTATACTGTCTGCTTTGCTCATTGATGAGACTGAATGAATGTTGCTAGTACATTGCTCTCTCCTCCCCAATTCAAGTTCTCAGATTGGAGATCTATTTTTTTTTAATTTGTTTTCTAAAAATTTATTTATTTTTAATTCTTTAAATTTGTTCTAAATAGTTATACATGGCAGTAGAATGCATCTATGCATTTTGATAAACCATATATAAATGGAGGACAATTTCTCATTTTTTTTGATTGTACATATTGTAAGATCACATCAATCATGCAGTCATATTGTACATGAGGTAATGATATCTGTTTTACTCGACCATCCTTCCTACCCACATACCTCTCCCCCTCCCTTTACTCCCCTCTACCTAATCTAAAGTAACTGTATTCTTTCCTAGCATCCCCACCCTTGTTGTGAATTAGCTCCTGCACATCAGAAAAAAACATTAGGCCTTTGGTTTTTTGGGTTTGACTTATTTAGTTTAGCATTATATTCTTTAACTCCATCCATTTACCAGCAAATGCCATAATTTCATTCTTCTTCAAAGCTGAGTAATATTCTGTCATATATATACACCACATTTTCTTTATCCATTCATCTGTTGAAGGACACCAAGGTTTTTTCCATAGTTTAGCTATTATAAGTAGAGCTGCTATAAACATTGATGTGCCTGCATCACTGTAATATGCTGATTTTAAGTCCTTTTGGTATAAACTGAGGAGTGGTATAGCTGGGTCAAATGGTGGTTCCATTCCAAGTTTTCTGAGGAATCTCCATACTGCTTCCCATAATGGTTGCACCAATTTGCATTCCCACCAGCAATGTATGAGTATACCTTTTTCCCCAATTGACCTTGTATTTGGTGCCCCATTATTTCTGGGGATGGACTGTACTCTTGCTTTAAAATTCTTTGTGTTAACACTAAAAAAGACCTTATTGTCTGTTGATGAGCTCTGAGTACCTGTGCTGCCTCAGATCATAGGATTCCTTAATTTTCATCTCCATTTGCTTCTCATCCATGTCCCTGATGCAAAGTCTCATTTTTCCTTTGCCCATATTGGAAAGAAGAAGCATATTTCCAATTGCAAAACTCCTAGATAGAATGTCTGCTTGCCCAATTTACTTCCTATAATTCTTGCCCAAACTTTTACATAAGAAAATTCTCTGGAGGAATTTGAGGGTTTCTCATTCATGAGATATTTGAGAGTCAGTTTTTTTGGTTGTTTTTTCCACTTGCTGTGCTACAGTGGGTAAAGAATGGTATCCTAATCATTAGTAGATTTTATGAATTAAATAAATCTCCTTTCCCCAAATATACTATTACCTCACAATTTTATTTCTGTGTACACTATGAATTTTCAATGTGTTGTTTCAATTTACAGACTACCCAAATGTAACAAAGAAAAGTTGGGTTTTCTTTGCTGAGTACAAAGCAAAATAAAAGTGTCTCATATTTTTTCTCAAAATGCTAAAGTGTTTTAAAAGCAGTTTTATCTAATATCATTTATGTATTTTTCTAAACTATCCTTCGTCCTTATAGAACTATTCAATATTTTACCAAAGTTCTGCATAAATTTTTATATCCAGAGTTAATTTTAGCCTATGTATTTAAGTTTCCACCTGAGATATCCAAACAAGAAAGTGAACAAACAAATCCTGTTTTTTTGTTTGTTTTTTTAGCTAAGAATATTTCATAATGTGTCCCATGAATCAGTTGCAACTATAGTTTGGGCTTTGAATGACCTGAAGGACCAATGTATTGATAGTCTGTTCTCCAGGGTGGTACTATTGGGAGGCAGGGAGAGTAAGAAGTCCCTAGGTCATTGGGGTGTGCTCTTGATGGGAACCATGGGACTTTGTCCTCTTCCTCCTTCTGTTCTTCATTCTGCTTCATAATGTAAGCAGTTTTCTTCCACCATGCCTAAATGCCATTATGTTCTACTTCACCACAGGGCCAATGAAGCAAGGACCAAAATCAACGATGGACTGGAATTTCTGAAACTGTGAGCCAAAATAAGCCTTTCTCTTTGAAATTTAATTATCTCAGGATTTTTTTTTGGGGGGGGGGTAGAAAACTGCATAATACAGTAGCATATGCAACTTGTTAAATGTGCAGATTCTAAGACCCACTTCTACACTTAATGAATCAGAAATTCTTTGAGTAAAGCCCAAAGACTTGTGTTTTGACAAACTGTGTTAACTGTGGCAATGTGCTGCGCAGATCTCTGCTGCAGGGAGCATAGTAACTACAACTGCTGCCCTTTTGAATCTGTCCCCACTTTGTATGAGGACTGCTCCTAGCCAATGACTAATTAGCCTAAGTATATTAAATGAGGCTTTGTGCAGGGCATGCTGCAAAATGCAGGACTCTTTCCACAGTCCACTTTGACACATTGTCTTGACCCATTTGACTTCCCAAAACATTCTTAATGCATTACAGTCTGAGACCCCCTGTATTGAATATAATTTCTGTCTCTCTCACTGGGATCACACTTACACCCCTCTCCCATTCCCAAGTTCTGGGAATCAAACCCAGAGCCTTTATGCCTGGTAGATAAGCAATCTACTACTGAGTTACACCCCAAGTCTCACACACTTACATCTTCATGTGAATGATTTGACCATTTTTATCCTCTTCCTCTCAATCTTAACCAAGTATTTACTCCAAAGCTTCATTCACATCTATACCTAGTCTCTTCATCAGTGTACAAGAGTACACTTCTTAACTCCCAACTGATGCCAGAATTTGTTCAACAGAATGGAATATTGATAATTTTTTGGAGACCCTAAACTAACAATATATGCAGGTAGTTCTCATGCATATTAAAGTTTGAGAAAAATGCTATAGATTTTTGTTCCATTTTTATTACAGTTATCAATACTTGCAGATCAGAGTTGTTATAGTAAGGGAATTATCGAGTGTTCTATACTTAAATACATAGGTCCTAAGAGGCTTCCTGAATTGTAAGAAAAATTAGAAAAAGCACAATTTAACCACATGCATTAAATTTTGAGCCATACTGAAGATAAAAAAGAACTGAAACTATTATCTAGCAAGAAGACATGTGTTACAGAAATCTTACAGAAATAAAATAGAGTAAATCAGGATTGAAGAAGCATCCTTTGAGAATGAGTAAGATATGACGAATGA
This sequence comes from Glaucomys volans, assembly GCA_020662805.1. Lineage (NCBI taxonomy): Eukaryota > Metazoa > Chordata > Mammalia > Rodentia > Sciuridae > Glaucomys > Glaucomys volans. Next base: position 149,975 of record JAJEJO010001246.1, read on the forward strand.
TAAAAATATAAGTTCGTTTTTGTCTGTTTTTTAGTTGGACAACTTTAAACTACCCTTCCATGTGACCCTCTGAAAGCCTATTATCCTGAATCCTTTTTTTTTTTGGAACCAAGGATTGAACTCAGGGACAGTTGGCCACTGAGCCACATCCCCAGCCCTATTTTGTATTTTATTTAGAGACAGGGTCTCACTGAGTTGCTTAGGGCCTCACTAAGTTGCTGAGGCTGGCTTTGAACTTGCGATCCTCCTGACTCAGCCTCCCAAGTCGCTTGGATTACAGGGGTGTGTCACCACGCCTGGCTCTGAATCCTTTTTTATTATATCACTTAGGTCATTGCATTCACAATGATCAAAGTGATAGCCATTATTATGCAACATTCTAAATGGGAACACATTCACATTCTCTTGACCAGTGAGTCCGTGGGCAGACATAGATTTCTACCCTTTTCATGTCATAAATCTTCTAAGCTGCGATGGATAATTTTAGAGAACTTACTACAAATATTCAGAGAAACTGTTCCTGATTTCTAAAACAAATACGCTGTGAAAAAGCAAAGTAAAATTATTTTAATATTTTCTCATTTTCATACATAACTATTGCAGATATTACTTCTTAAAGAAAGATATTTTAAACATCATTTGCTTTATTCTTTTTTCAATTACATAAAATATGATTCTGTATTTTGTGGTCAAGAATGGCAAGATACAGTTTGCTGGAAATTGTCTCCTACTCTGTACTCATGAGAAACTGAAAAATGCCTACTCTGGCATCCAGGCATTTTCTAAATTAGAATTTATTCCAGCTGGGCTGATGCTGTAGCTCTGTGGTAGAGCACTTGCCTAGTGTGCACAAAGCTCTAAATTTGATCCCCAGCACCATGAGGAGAAAACAAAACAAAACAAAAAATAGAAAAGCAAGCATTTATTCCATTATCTTGGAAAACAAACATTTTTATTTCTCTTACAGATCCAGATTACATCATTTTTAAATATATAAATTATTTAAACTAAAATTGCTGAATAAGTCATTTCAGAAAAATGTTTTATAAATTTAGTTTTACCACATTAAACATATCTGAAGTATTTGTTTTCATTCTTTTGATTATTCAAGCAAAATTTGATAAATATATTATATCCTGTATCTTAATCCTGTCATTTCCAGATCACATAAAATCAGTTTTTATGTGAACGACTTGTTTAACAGATTACTTTTGAAAAAAACTAAAGTACAAAAATTAGGTTAGGCTCTAACTTTTCATTTATACCCTATTACTTAATGACAATGCTCTTAGACATTTTTATACTAAAATTTCTCATCTATATAAGAGGATATTGTTTTGTATATACACTAAGATCATTTGATTTTAATGCTACTACTAAATTAAATTAATTTCTGTGTTAACAAAATTATCAGATAAGAAATAAATTTCAAAAACCACAACATAAATAAAATATAGTAATTTTAAAGGTATAAATATAAGTTCAATTGCCAAAAATGGGATGTTTAAATTAGGTTTTATTAGATGATATTCTAATGTTGTCTTTAAATAAACCATCGGCATAATGGAATTGTCCATAGAAAATAAAGTCCTTATGAGACAAGATGGCAGGGTAGTAGTCCCAGATTATTAGATCTTTCTTCCAAAACTTTACACTTGCCTTTTCTATAATTGCTTGTTGACAAGTCATATGTCATGTTTCTTGAATCTGACAACAATATTTAGGAAAGATTATACAAGAAAAATACCACTCTTTGGAAACATATTCATTGTGACTTATTTTATAATGGAGTAAATTCCACAAACTGCACAAAGCATAATTGTATTGCTTGCTATATATCTATATATACATACCTTTGTAAACATTACTGGAGTCAAAAAGTAAAGTATGTCTTTCACTTTTTTAAAAAAATTATTTTCATTTATTCTAATTACTCGTACATAATAGCAGAATGAATTTTGATTCATTGAACACAGATGGAGCACAAATTTTCATTTATCTGGTTGTATATGATGTAGTCATATCATTTATGCAGTAATACATGTTATTAGGGAAATGTTGTCTGACACGTTCCACCATCTTTTCCACCCCTCATGCCCCCTCCCCACATTCCCCTCTGCTCAATCCAAAGTTCCTCCCTTTTTACATTGCCCCTTGCCCCCATATGGATCAGCATCCACATATCAGAGAAAACATTTGACCTTTGGCTTTTTTGGATTGGCTTATTTCATTGAGCATGATATTCTCTAACTCCACCCATTTACCTGCAAATGTCATAATTTTACTCTCCTTTAAGGATGAGTAATATTCCTTTGTTTATATATACCACAGTTTCTTTATCCATTCATCTATTGAAGGGCATCTAGGTTGGTTCCACAGTTTACCTGCTGTGAATCATGCTGCTATAAACCTTGACATGGCTGCATCGCTGTAGTATGCTGATTTTAAGTCCTTTGGGTTTAGACCAAAGAGTGAGATAGCTGGGTCAAATGGTGGTTCCATTCCAAGTTTTCTAAGGAATCTCCACACTGCTTTCCAGAGTGATTGCACCAATTTTCATTCCCACCAGCAATGTATGAGTGTACCATTTTCCCAACATCCTCCCCAACACTTATTGTTGCTTTTACTCTTGATAATTGCCATTCTGATTGGAGTGAGATGAAATATTTAAATAGTTTTGCTTTGCATTTCTCTGGTTACTAGAGGTATTGAACATTGTTTCATACATTTATTAATCAGTTGTATATCTTCTTCTGTGAAGTGTCTGCTCATTTCCTTAGCCCATTTATTGATTGTTATTCATTTTATTTTGATGTTAAGTTTTTTGCATTCTTTATACATCCTGAAGATTAGTGCTCTATCTGGTGTTGTGGTTAAGATTTTCTCCCACTCTGTAGGCTCTCTCTTCACATTATTTCCTTTGCTGAGAAGAAGCTTTTAGTTTGAATCAATCATATTTATTGATTCCTGATTTTATTTCTTTTACTTTAGGAGTCTTGTTAAGGAAGTCAGGTCCTAAGTGGACATGATGACTGACTTAGATCAAGCACTCTGTTAAACTGGGGAAAACAGTATCATCCCCATCCCAATCCACATGGAAAGGACTGCCAGTGGTACGTGTGTGCATGTGTACCTCTGTGTGTGTTCATACATGTTATGCACATATTATATACAGATGCATATATAGACAAGTAGTTATAGGTATACATATCTTTAAAAAGGCACTAACAGGGCTGGGGTTATAGCTCAGTGATAAAGCACTTGTCTAGCATGTGTGAGGCTCTGGGCTCTATTCTCAGCACCACATATAAATAAATTTAAAAAAAGGTCCATCAACAGCTAAAAAATTTTTTTAAAAGGCAGTAACAAAAATACTAAACTATGTTTGTGTTGTGGCAGCAGAAAAAGAGAGTGTTAGAGTGAAGGGGGAAATGATTAGGATCTATTATAGATTTAAATGACTATGATACTAGCTTAATTTTTACCAAACTTGCCTGTATCTCTCCTCTCAACAGAGACTGCTTAAAAGGCATCCTCCTTCCACAAAATGCTTTGTGTTCACATCTATCTGTATTATTCAGGACAAAATCAGTTCTGCTGGCAGAGATTGTGGGTTCCCAGGGACATTTAAGCTTTCGTTAGACTGGAAAGCAATCAAGACTTTATTTTTTACAAATTATGCATTTAATTGTTTCACAAATTTGGCAAAGTTCATGATGACATCTAAGATGTTTTCACCCAATCATAGACATAAATATGGAAATCATCATCAAACTTGATAAAATAAAAGGATGGTTTGGCTTCTACTTGATGAATGACCACCATACCAGTCCTTTCCAAGCCATCTTCTTTGGCATATTCCACTTTTTGCCTCCCAGGCTGTCTACAACTTCTCCTTGCTCCCTTTCTGTTGAAGGTGAGTCATTGGAGTCAGGTCTGATGGGAAGGTCACCCTCTTTGTAATTGTCTAGCAGCTGGTACATGTACAAGACAGGGTCCTTCTCATAGGTGATGTAGAATCATGTGTTCATGACAGGTGCCTGTGCTTAGACCATTCCCTTCCACTCATTTTTACAAACATGTTTCAAACATATGTTCCACCTCTTTGCCAATCATTGTGTCTGCTAAGTGTGCACCCCTGATCCAAGATGTTGCAACCTATCTGGTAGGATTTCAAGTGCAGAAAATCTTTCGATTTTTTAATTTCTAGTCTGTAAATATAGTCAAATCCATTTGACTATGTTACTTTATAAGATACAAAGAAGAATTAATGGGAACTTGGTCTAGGACAGTCCCCTTCCACTGGGTGATGGGCCATTGCCCTCTCTCCACCCATGTAGGATCATGAAGCCTACGATGTTATCCTGGGGCTGAGACAGGTTTGCTTGGTCCCACAGTGCTCTGACGTTTTTAGTGAGATGTCCTCTACTTCATCATGTTTGCAGACGCTCCAGCATGGCCTACATCAGCTCTGGACCACTGGTCAGGTGTCTTTCTGGCAGCAGAGCTACTAGACTAGGGTAAAAATTTAATATTCTCCAATTGCAAACTTTCCACAAAATGTTAGTTTTCTTTTTAATCCACCATCCAGGTGTCTCTTTTACAAGCTCAGAAAAAATGTGAGGAATCACAAGTACTCTGCCAGCCACTGAGGCCACAGTGTATAGGCCCTGCAGGTTCCCAGTGGTTCCAGCCAGCTGAGCCAGATGGCACCTCCCTGCCACTGCTCCCCTACAGCGCACTCACACTGCGGCCACCAAACTGGAACAGTCGAACTGTGACAGCCAGGCCACCCCAGCACACCCTGCCATGGGCTGCACTCTCCAAGCACAACGTGGGCTTGAGTTCTACAGTTTCTTTATTTGGTTTTTGTTTGGGAATGGGGAGAGAGGTGTATAAAAGTCACCCAGTATTTTTGTGTTGTGGTCTGTTTGATTCCTGAAATTGAGAAGGGTTTTCTTGATGTATGTAGATACTCCATTATTTGGGGAATAAATATTTACAGTTGTTATGTCTTGTTGATGTAGGATTCCCTTAAGCAGTGTGAAATGTCCTGCTTTAATAACCCTTCTTACTAACTTTGACTTGAAGTCCACTTTATCTGATATGAGGATGGAAAATCCTGTTTTTTGAGCAGTCTGTGTGGGTGATGCTTTTATCCCATCTTTTCATTTTCAGTCTGAGGATGTCTTTTCCTATGATATGGGTCTCTTGAAGATAGCATATTGTTGAGTCTTTTTTTTTTAATCCAATCTGCTAGTCTGTATCATTTGGTTAATAAGTTTAGGCCATTAACATTCAGGATTTTTATTGAATTTGTATTCCCATTTTGTTTGTTTGTTTGCTTTTAACTTGACTTGATTTCTCCTTTGTTTAGCTTTTCCTTTAGTATAATTCCTCCCTTTACTGAATTTCATTATTGTTTTTAATTCCCTCCTCATATTTTGCTGAGAATATTCTGTAGTTCAGGCTTTCTTGTTGTAAACTTTTAACTTTTGTTTATCATGGAAGGATTTTTTGTCACACATCTGAAGCTTAATTTTACTGGATATAAGATTCTTGGTTGATATCCATTTACTTTCAGAGCTTGGTATATGTTGTTCTAGGACCTCCTAGCTTTGAGGGTCTGGGTTCAGAAATCTGCTGAGATTTGTACTGGTTTCCTCCTAAATGTAATCTGATACTTTTCTCTTGTGGACTTGGAAACAAAATCCTTATTTTGTTTGCTAGGCATTTTCATTATAATGTGTGTTGTTGTGTGTCTGTTGTAATTTTGTACATTTGGTGTACCGTAAGACTCTTATATTTGATTTTCCATTTCATTCTTCAGAATTGGGAAATTTTTCTGATATTATTTCATTGAAAAGATTGTGCATTCCCTTGGTTTGTATCTCTGTGCCTTCCTGTATCTAGATAATTTCATGAATTTGGTCTTTTCATGTTATTCCATAATTCTTGGAGGTTCTGTTCATGGTTTCTTACCATCTTAACTGTGTGGTGAACTTTATTTTCAAGATTATATACTTTGTCTTCATTGCCTGAGGTTCTATCTTCCAAGTGATCTAGTCTCTTGGTGATGTTTTCTATTGAGGTTTTAATTTGGTTTATTGTTTCCTTCATTTCAAGGAATTATGTTTGTTTGTATGTTTTATCCAAAATCTCTCTTTATTGATTTAATCTTTTGCTACCTGCATTCGCTATGTTATCTCTTTATTGAAGTGATCTTTTGTTACCTGGATTTTCTCTCCTTTCATCCTTTACTTTGCAGATCATTTTAACTATGTACATTCTGAACTCCTTCTCTGACATTACTTCCTCTGTGTTGTCAGTGGATTCTATCACTGTAGACTCTTGGTTTGTTTGGGGTACTTTCTTCCCTTGTGCTTTCATGTTCTTCATGTGTCTTCCCATTTAGCAGTGTGGATCTGAGTTAGTAGTTTCTACCCTATAGATTTACAGTGTCCCCGTAGGTTTCCAATACCTTACCTTTAAGGGGGAGATCAATATTAACAGCACTCAATGCAAACAATATGCAGCCTTAAACCAAATATTCCCATTAAGATGTTTACAGTTTTGTCACAAAAAACAGAAGTGATGTGTTTGATTATTATCTACAATATAAATAGTAGGTTTGAAATAGGGTCTACAGTTTCTAATGGTGGACAAAGAGAGAATGGGGGGTGTAGGATATGATTTTTATGAGATAGGAATTGAGAATATGGAGGTACTGGATCATAGGAAGAGTGAAAAAGGAATCAAAAGAAGTTGGCCATTAACAGGAGAAAGGAGAGAAAGAGACTCCAGGGAAACAGATTGATGAGAGGAAACTATAGAGAGAAAGTTAAAAAAAATAAAAGTGATTATCGTAAAAATGAAAGAATATATCACAAAACTGTAATATACCATTCAAACATGGCAGTCCTTAGTAACCTGATGCATGGAAAGCACTTGGTTTCAAAAACTTTGGGGATGTGAGAGCAGGAAAAGAAAGAAGAGAAAAAGAAGAGAAAATCAAAGGAAAGTTGAACAATTTTTTCAGAGTTGAGTATTTTCTCTGTTTTCCTTCATCTGATAGGTGGGACTGTCTGGAGTTTGCTGTTAACTCCACCCTCAGAATGTTGGATGTTACTAAGATGAGAGAATTAAACTCTGAGGTGGGATTCCTGGATGCGCGGTATAGCAATTGCCAGTCCCACTGTAAGACTGCACCCCAGGAACCTCCTTTGGGTTCCACTTGTGTGATGCAGGAGCCTGGTCTTAGCCCCTTATAATGCTTGTGGACCCCATAATTCCTGGTTTCTAATCTATTCTCTAAACTGTATCTCTCCTCCCCGCTCCCTTTCAACTTCTCAATCAGGAAACTCTCTCTCCAGAGGTCCTGGGGGCTGAATTCTAGGACCCGTGCACCTGCTGTGGAAAGCTGTTCTGTATTGGGCAGATCAAGACCAGGCATTGAGCTGTGGGCCAGCCATGTAGCTACAAGCACTGGGTAGGTTGATGGCTGAGGGATGCTGGAAGACTGGGGAACAATAAGCCACATTGCCCTGTTGATTGCCAAAGAGGCGGGACCAGATGATCAGTGGATGTTGGATTGGAGAGGGAGTTGGGGTCTAGGTTGGTGTCAGGTCCCAGCAATGCTGCCCAAGTTGGCCCTGGGATTCCAGTGGGTGTCACACTGGTTGGCTGGGCAAACTGGGATTCAGAGATGCAGCACTGCAGTGTTTGCAGTGCTGTGGAGGGTGGTGCTATGGTGGGCAGTTGCCTTTGGGCCCTGTCTGTTGTCCCAAGGTGGAGGTTACTATGTGGAGGGGCTATGGTGGCAGCGGCAGTGTCCCAAGATGAAGGCAGGCCAGAGGACCCAAGAGTTTGTAGATGGGAAACTGTAGTGCAGTTCCTCTGTGTGGGTACATGAGGCAGGGCAGTCATTCCTGACCTTAACTTTTGACGTTTCCCTTATATGTCTTCTCCCTGAAATTTAATAAATTTTCCCCACAAATATCATATCTACTCTTTGAGTACTATCATCACAGATTAGTGTTGTCTATTTTTGATCCTTATATGAAAGGAATCGTGTAGTATATACTCTTTTGAGTCTAAACTTTTTAAACATAAATTGCCAAAAAAATCTACTTTTTCATTAGTTTTCTTACTATTTAAGTTATATAATTGCAATGATAATGACTACTAGCGAAAAATATCTCTTGCTAAATGTACAAGAAATTTGATAAGCATACTTGATTTAGATTGTTTACATAATATTTGGAACTTTGTGTGTCAATATTATTTATAATATTGTTTGGAATAAGAATTAATGCTGGAATTGGCCAAAACATATAGTGATGTTGGGAAAGTGAGAGTTCATTTTGCACAAATGATGGATGCGAATTGAGAGGAAAAGAAAAGGTGAATTACGGTGGGTTGGATAATACTCCCCCCCTCCAAAAATATTTTGTGCACGCAAAATCTTAAAGTGTGACCTTATTTGGACATGAGAAATATATATAATCAAGCTAAGATCAAGCCATAGTGGACTAGTTCAATGAGACTAGTGTTCTCATAAGACACAGGAGATAAGAACACATGACTGGAGCCCAGTTGTCACCACATGTCTGCCATTTTTACTTTCTGTGGTTTCAACTGCCTGAGGTCAACCATGGGTCCAAAAATATTAAATGGTATTGAAAGGAAATAATGTATAAGTTTTAAAATGTACACCATTCTGTACTATAAAAAAATCTCACTCCTTCTTCCCCATCCTCTCTGGAAAGTGAATTTTTTGTTCATGAATCTCCATGTTATATATGCTATCTTTCCATTAATCGTATTGAAGATGTCTCAGTTGTTAGACTCCCTGTCACTGAAGTTCAGTGGTTATATTCAATAAACTTTATTTTGCTTAAAATGACTTCAAATTGCAAGAATATTTATATGAGCCATTTTATTAAAAAATTATATTGTATCTTTTCTATTGTTATTGTTGTGATTTTCACAGCACTGGGGATTAAACTGAGGAATGCTCTATCACTGAATGAAATCCCCAGACCTTTTATTTCATTATTTTTTTAAATTTTGAGACAGGGTCTCACTCAGTTTCTGAGTTTGGCCTCCAACTTTATATCCTCCTGCCTCAGAGTCCTGATTAGCTGGGATTATAGGTGTGTGCCACTGAACCTGTCTTCCTTTTTGTTATTAATTACTGTTAATCTCATGAGGTGCCTAATTTATGGATTAAATTTTACCATAGGTATGTATATATAAGAAAAATCATAGCATATGTACATAGGATTCATATATTTCAGAGCTAAAATACTGTGGATTAGCTAGCCACTTTGTGTTGTATTTCAAGACAAATACTAATACTTTCTCTCTTTTAAAAATCATAAGCTTTTGCTTACTGGCTATACTAGTAAGAGGGAAGTTTCTGGGTGTTTTATATTGCTTCCCTCAGGCTGACTTACTGTGAAGTGCTTTAAACAATTTTCTTTTGAGCTCAGCATCCAAAAAGTCCTTTTGCCTTCCTTTCTTCCTTATCCCTACCCAAGATTAGGAAAAGACTATCAGTCTTACCTCCCATGCCTTGGGGTGTATGTGTATGGACCACCATATGGTCTCCCTAAACTCTCCCTCAGAACTTTAAGGAACACAAACACTTGCACAATCATCAGCTATTCTACCAGTCTGATTCTTGGTCTCATTTTAATGACATTTCTCCAAGTCTTTAGGCTTTCCTCTACCTGCATGGGTGGTAGTGATACTGACAGCAAAGCTGAAGTACTGGGATTTTTCTTACCACACTATAGCTTGGAATTTTTCCTGTATTGTACTTCATTTTGGGTTCCCTATTTCCTCTTTCTGATTTAAATTCTTTGGCAATAGGCACATTCCAGGAGCTTATTAAGTGCCAGGCAGTTGACTAAGAAATTTGGGTGCATTTTTTTCTTATATAATCCACACAGTGGAATTCCATACAATGAATTGTGTTGCTATCACTGTTTTACAGATGAACAAACCCTTACGCAACCTTAATACTTTCCCTAAGGGAAAGTAAGCTTGGACTTAAACCCAGATCAATTTGAATGCAAGTCAGTGATCTGAATAGGTTTACTATAAAGGTGTCAAGAACCTCAGAAAGCTTCTAGGAAGATTGGTTTTCTTAATTTTTAAAAGTGACATCAAACCAGCAATTTTATTTTTATTTTTTCTTCTTCAATATGCATGATAGTAAAGTGTATTTTGATGTATTATACATACACAGAGTATAACTTATTCTAATTAGGATTCCATTCTTGTCATTGTATATGATGAGGAGTTTCACTGGTTGTGTATTCATAAATGCACATAGGAAAGTTCTGTCCAATTTATTCTACCATCTTTCCTATTCCCATCCACTCTTCATTCCCTTCATTCCCTCTGTATAATCCATTGGACTTCTATTCTTCCCTCTTCTACATTTTGTGATCTATGTCAAAGGGTAGTTCAGGAACAAAGAATCTGTGGACTAGATTTAAACAGACCAATGAATTAGTTTTAGTTCTCTAAACGAATATTACATGATACCTTTAAGAATATTAATGAAGCCAGGTGCAGTGGTGCATATCTATAATCCTAGCAAACCAGGGGCTGAAGCAGCAAGAGGACTGCAAATTCTAAGCCAACCACACAATTTTGTAAGGCCTTATGCAACTTAGTACCCTGCCTTTAAATAAAAAATAAAAAGGACCAAGGATGTTGCTCAGTGGTTAAGTGCCTCTGGGTTCAATCCCTGGTACCAAGGAAAGGAAGAAGGAGAAGAAAGAGGAAGAGAAAAAAGAGTATGTTTGAATGAGTAGATTGCAATAATTTATAGCCATTTTGATACCAAAAATGAGAAGAACATTTTTCATATGATGTGCTAAAAATTTTTGAATTTTGTTTTCATGTGAAAAACATTAAAGTTAAGATCATCACTTTGAAAATTCCATTTCTTTAGAATTAAATTATTTGAAAGCTTGAACAATGAATAAAACATATTTAAGAATTAATTCACTGTGAATTTAACTGTGAAAATTTTAAACATTTTGATTACAGAAACAATGTTAAATATTTTCATTGACCAAATAAACACTTCTGTTTTAAATTGGAGAACTGAAATTTGTTCAAATTAAGATTCAGATGTAAAATATAATTCATATTAAATATATTTTTTCTAAATATATTTGTCATATATTCAATCAATAAAGTGATACAATAACAAGAATAAAGAGGGAAAAGGAAATGTTAGCATATAAAACATTGTCCCATCCCTGGTGAAACAAGCTTTTCTTCTCTCTTCATCTTTTCATTCTTGATGGTGTAGAACATGTGACTGTAGCCATTTCAACTCTGAGTACTGCCTTCTGTGTGGAGATAAGTTTAGACTGCAGGAAACAAAGTTCAATTCACAGGGCTTAGGAAAAACTGAAATTTACTTATCTCCTTTACAAATATGTAGAGGTTTGCAGCCCAGAGATTATATGTGCTTTGATCTTTCATTCTTGATGTGTGACTCTAGTTCTCATAGTTCAAAATGATGGCTTCTGTATTATAGGAAGCTAGTAGAAAAAAGGATGAAGACTTACACATAAACTAAATAAGTAGAGCTCAGTCAACTACGTAAGTAGAAAGATAGGAGAATAGTGTGGGAATATAATCCTTCTTCTGGGTGTCTGTGTTTTAAGGGTTACACTGATGGGTGATATGATATTTAAGAGTAACAACTCTTAAAATTAGATTACCTGAATTTGTAACCAGGGTCTGTCATTTACTTGCTGTTTGATCCTGTGCAAAATATGAAAATTCTTGTGCTTTCATTTTCTCAAAAATGAAAAGAGATGATACCAGAACTTACCTTTAAAACACTTGTGAAAACTTAATGAGTTATAATACATAAAATGTGTATTACATCTAAATGAGTGCACCAAGTGTTAGAAATTTATATTATACCTCAAAATTCCATTTTTGTATTCATAAACTTCCACTGATTTACTAATCAATATAATCAGTAAAACAGGAAAACTATTTTCTAAAACAAATTCAAACAGCATTATGGTCTTTTTTATTATTCATTTAATTTTGATCCATTGAACACAAATGGAGTACAGTTATTGTTTCTCTGGTTGTACACAAACTAGAGTCACACCATCTGTGCATTCATACATGTACATGGGGCAATAATGTCTGTCTCATTCTGTTATTATTCTTAACCAGCCACCCCCACCCTGACCCCACCCCTCCCTTCCCTCTATGCTATCTATCCTTCCACCATTCTTGCCTCCCTTCCATGCCGCATTATGCATCATCATTCACTTATTGGAGAGATCATTCAGCCTTTGGATTTGGGGGATTGGCTAATCTCACTTAGCATGACAGTCTCCAACATCATCCATTTACCTATGAATGCCATAATTTCATTCTTTATGGTTGAGTAATATTCCATTCTGTATATATACCACATTTTCTTTATCCATTCATCTACAAAAGGGCAGCTAGGTTGGTTCCACAATCTAGCTATTGTGAATTGGGTAGCTATGAACATTGATGTGGCTGCATCACGGTAGTAATCTGATTTTAAGTCCTGTGGGTATGGCCACAGAGTGGGATACCTGGATCAAATGGTGAACCCATTCCAAGTTTTCTAAGGAATCTGCACACTGCTTTCCAGAGTGGCTGCACCAACTTGCACTCCCACCAGCAATGTATGAGTGTACCCTTTTCCTCACATCCTCATCAACACCTGATGTGGCCTGATTTCTTAATAAAAGACATTCTAATTGGAGTAAGATGAAACCTTAAGGTGGTTTTGATTTGCATTTCACTTATAACAAGGGATGTTGAACATTTTTTCATAAATCTGTTGATTGCTTGTAGATCTTCTGTAAAGTGTGTGTTCATTTCCTTGGCCCATTTATTGATTGGGTTATTTGTATTCTTGGTGTAAAGATTTTTGAGCTCTTTGTAGATTCTGGAGATTAGTGCTCTATCTGAAGTGTGTGTGGCAAAGATTTTCTCCCACTCTGAAGGCTCTCTCTTCACATTGTTGATAGTTTCCTTTGCTGAGAAAAAGCTTTTTAGTTTGACCCTATCCCAATCATTGATTCCTGCTTTTATTTCTTGTGCTTTGGGAGTCATGTTAAGGAAATCTGGTCCTAGGCCAACATGATGTAGATATGGACCTATTTTCTCTTCTATTATGTGCAGGGTCTCTGGTCTAATTCCTATGTCCTTGATCAATTTTGTGTTGAGTTTTGTGCAGGGTGAGAGATATGGGTTTACTTTCATTTTGCTTCATATGGATTTCCAGTTTTCCCAGCACCATTTGTTGAAGAGGCTATCTTTTCTCCATTGTATGCTTTTGGCTCCTTTGTCAAGTATGAGATACCTGTATTTATGTGGGTTTGTCTCTATGTCCTCTGTTCTGTACCATTGATATACCTGTCTATTTTGGTGCCAATACCATGCTGTTTTTGTTACTATTCCTCTATAGTATAGTTGAAGCTCTGGTATCGTGATACCCCCTGCTTCGCTCTTCTTGCTAAGAATTGCTTTAGCTATTCTGGGTCTCTTATTCCTCCAAATGAATTTCATAATTGCTTGCTCTATTTCTATGAGGTCCATCATTGGGATTTTAATTGGAATTGCATTGAATTTGCATAGCGCTTTTGGTAGTATGACCATTTTGACAATATTAATTCTGCCCATCCAAGAGCATGGAAGATCTTTCCATCTCAGATTTTCTTTAACTTCTTTCTTTAGGGTTCTCTAGTTCTCATTGTAGAAGTCTTTCACGTCTTTTGTTAGATTGATTCCCAAGTATTTTATTTTTCTTGAGGCTATTGTGAATGATATAGTTTTCCTAATTTCTCTCTCAGAGGATGCATCACTTACGAATAAAAATGCATGAGATTTATGAGCATTAATTTTATATCCTGCTACATTATTAAATTATTTATGAGTTCCAGAAGTTTTCTGGTGGAAATTTTAAGGTCTTCTAAATAGAGAATCATGTCATCAGCAAATAGGAATACTTGAGCTCTTATTTTCCTATTCATATTCTCCTAATTTCTTTGGTCTGTCTAATTGCTCTGGTTGGAGTTCAAGGACAATGTTGAATAGAAATGGATAAAGAGGGTACCCCTGCCTTGTTCCAGTTCTCAGGGGGAATGCTTTCAATTTTTCTCCATTTAGAATGATGTTAGCTGTGGGCTTAGCATAGATAGTCTTTACAATGTTAAGGAACGTTCCTACTATTCTATTTTTCTAGTGTTTTGAAGGGGTTCTGTATTTTATCAAATGCTTTCTCTGCATCTATTGAAATAATCATGTGGTTCTTGACTTTAAGTCTGTTGATGTGGTGAATTACATTTATTGATTTCGGGATGTTGAACCACCCTTGCATCCCTGGGATGAAACCCACTTGACCGTGGTGCACTATCTTTTTAATATGCTTTTGTATGCAATTTGCTAAAATTTTGTTAAGAATTTTTGCATTTATGTTCATTAGGGATATTGGTCTGAAATTTTCTTTCCTCGATGTGTCCTTCTCTGGTTTTGGTATCAGGGTGATATTACCTTCACAGAATGAGTTTGGAAGGGTTCCCTCCTCCTCTATTTCATGAAATACTTTGAGGAGTATTGGAATGAGCTCTTCTTTGAAGGTCTTGTAGAACTCAGCTGTGAATCTGCCTGGTCCTGGACTTTTCTTTGTTGGTAGGCTTTTGATGACTTCTTCTATTTCATTGCCTGAAATTAATCTATTTAAATTATGTATATCATCCAGATTCAGTTTGGGTGGCTTATATGCCTCTAGGAACCTGTTGATGTCTTCTAGGTTTTCTATTTTGTTGGAGTATAAATTTTCAGAATAGCTTCTAATTATGTTTTGTATTTCAATTGTGTCTGTTGTAATATTTCCATTTTCATCACGAATTTTAGTAATTTGGATATTCTCTCTCCTTCTCTTCCTTAGTGTGGCTAAGGGTTTATCAATTTTGTTTATTTTTTCAAAGAACCATCTTTTTGTTTTGTCAATTTTTTGAATTGTTTCTTTTGTTTCAATTTCATTGATTTCAGCTCTGATTTTAATTATTTCCTGTCTTCTACTACTTTTGGTGATGATTTCTTCCTCTTTTTCTAGGGTTTTAAGTTGTAATGTGAGATCATTTATGTTTGCTTTTCCCTCTTTTATTGAATGCGCTCCATGCAATGAATTTTCCTCTTAGCACTGCTTTCATAGTAATTCATATTTTGATACGTTGTATCTTTGTTCTTGTTGACCTCTAAGAATTTTTTTATTTCCCCCCTAATGTCTTCTGTTATCCATGCATCATTCAATAACATATTATTTAATCTCCAGGTGTTGGAGTAGTTTCTGCTTTTAACTTTATCTTTGATTTCTACTTTCATTCCATTTTGATCTGATAGAATACAACGTAGTATCAGAATCTCTATCTCTTTATTGAAATGATCTTTTGCTTCCTGCAGTTGCTCTTTTAGCATTGCCTGCATTTGCTCTCTTGACTCTTTATTTGCTTCTTGGATCATTTTAAATATGTTCAACTCCCTTTCTGACAATGCTTTGCCATGTTGTCATTGGGTTCTTTTGGTATAGTATCTGGGTTAGTTTGAAACATTTTCTTCCCACGTTTTCTCATGTTGCCAGTGTATCTTCCCCTCTAGTAGTGTGAATCCTGGTATTGCAGTTTCCCCTTAAAGACTTATAGGGTTCCTGCCTATTTTCAAAACCTCCCCTTGAATTGAGAGATCAATATTGGCAGCACACCATATAAACAATGTGTCCTTAATCTAAATAGTCCCTATTAAGATATTAAGATTGTTGTCTTAATAAACAGAGATGAGTTCAAATTATTATCTACAGCATAATCAGTAAGTTTGCAGTAAGGACTGCAATTCCTAATGTTGGACACAGAGAATGAAGAGGGTTATAGGACAAAACACTAATGAGATAAGAAGCAAGTCTATTGATAAACTATGTCATATGAATAGTGGAAGTGGAATTAAAAGAAACAGGTTGTTAGAATAAGAAAAAAGCAATTCTCCAAGGAAACGGATATATAAGAGGGAGATAGAGTGATAAGCATATTAATAAAAGAAAAAGGTAGGAATATAGTGGGTATATTAGGAATAATCGTAGTATTACAATTAATTTAAAAATGTTCTGTGATAAAAATATACTGTACAGTTCAAACCTCTTATTTTTCAATGGCCTGATGGTTGAGAGGTGCTTGATCAAGCAGTGACCCAAGAAGGGTGCTGTCCCACTACCTCCAGGTTGGGAATGATCAATGCTTCTGGGCAGTGGTGGCCTGGTGTTGATAGACAATCAGATGCGGCACAGGTACTAGACAGTGGGCCAGGGTGTGGGCCTGGGCACCAGACCAAGTTGGGGTGGGGGCGCAGAACTGTGCTCAGTGATGAAGACACTGGGCTTGATAGTCCAGGCAGGCCTGAGCTCCACGCTGGGGGCTCAGGCAGCTGCAGGTGGTCACTGTCTCCCAGGGATGCTGTAAAATGGCCCCAAAGGGATCAAGATCCCCACTGGGGCTGGGGACCCAGGCCACCAGAAGTGGGAGTTCTCTCCAGGAGATGCCGTAAAATGCTGCCGGAAGACAGGAGCTCCTCTCTGGGGATTCAGGCAGCTGCAGGTGGTCGCTCTCTCCCAGGGACGCTGTAAAATGGCACCAAAAGGTCCAAGATCCCTGCAGGGGCTCCAGCATTATGTTTTTAATTTTTTTTTTTTTTTGCTAAAGATCCTTCATTTACCCATGAATTGGACTTTGGGAATCACCATAACAGACCTGTGGACCATCTTGAGATCCATAGATGAATTTTGGTTATTTTTTACTTCACTATGAAAAGCATTTTTAATTGTGTGTGTGTGTGTGTGTGCGGGCACGTGCTGGGAATTGAACCCAGGGACTCTTTATCACTGAGCTACATCCCCAGCTCTTTTTATTACTTTTTATTTTGACACAGGGTCTCACTAAGTTGCTGAGGCTGGCCTTGAATTTGCAATCCTCCTGCTTCAGCCTCCTGTGTGCTGGAGCTAGAGACATGTGCTACTACACCAGTCAAGAGCATTTTCTAATCTATAATTTCATTTTCATAATGAAGTCTAAAATTGTATAAGGATATTTGAGAATTTTCCAGTAATGGAAAATGTGAGCATTTTGTTTCATATTCAGACCATGATACATTGTGATTGATACTATGGCTACAGTGAAATGGATTAGAGGTTACCTAAGTGGCTTATAAATAACTAATTTAGTATCTATGAGGATGTTTCTAGAGAGATTGTAATTTGAACCAGTGAACTGCACAAGGACGTATGTTACCCAATTTGACTGCCCACCTTCCAAACAACTGTGCAACTGTGGGTCCAGCTTAAAGCAAAAGCAGAAAGGAAGATATTCCTGTCTCTGTTTCTATAATTCTCCTGGAGCAGCTCCACCCTCTGTTTTTCAAAAACAGAACTCCAGATTCTCAGGCCTCTGGATTTTGGAATTTGTGTCAATGGCCTTTTAATTTTTTATTTGATTTTTTTTTAGGCTAGAGATGTGCAGTATGACAAAAATTATAGTCAGTTGGAAGAGTAAAAGGTGGCTAGAAAGAACCTGAAGAACATGTCTTTGAAATTTCTTACTTAATAGGTGGAGCAAGCATTAAGACTCGGATTGGGATTGGATTCCACTTCATTACTTCCCCTTAGTCTGTGTAGTCTTTTGATTAGTAGCTCCAACTAGAGGTTAAGAAACTTAAGAAGCAAAGGATAGAGTGGCTGCTTAATCCATCAACTAAATAGTCAAATAGATATGTAAGTATCAGTTAAATACATACCTTAAAGATTGCATAAATCTTTCACTCAAAGTTCTTGTGTATACAAAAACTGCATTGTGTAAAATACACAAACATTTTCTTTGCCACCTCATTGGTTACTTTGAAGCAATATTAAAAGAACAGCAGATCGCCATTTCTTGCTTTTGGCCCAAAGCTTGTGATTTTTGAAATGATAAAGTCTTACTTGTCAAGGTCCTTACATATATGTGTTTCTGCAAGAAAAATAATGAGGAGAGTTATTTTATGGCCGCTTTGACCTGCAATAGCTAAATATTATTTTACTCCATGGGGTACTTTATCAACATTTTCATATTTGTCTTCAATTCCTTCCTTCATAATTGATCTGCAGGCTAGTTGCTCTTGGCACTGATGTGTTCATAGAGTTCCACTGTGGTATGTGGCGGCTGGTTGCTAGGCAACTTCACCTGTAAGAGGAATGAACATTGCTGAGCCTCTTACCTCTGAGGGTTTTTTTTTTTCTTGGAGAACGTGAGACCAAAACTACTTCTACCTCTTCTGTTTTGGGTCCTCAAAAATTTGGAGACTTGTAATGAATGCTTATGGTGTTTACAATGGATTATCATAAAATAGAAAAACTTAGAATAGTAATGTTTTATTCTCAGAATTTAGGGGATATCATAAAAATTCCCTTGGCAAATTTTAAATGTGAGACCAATGTTTTATCAATGCTTTAAATATAAGTTAAGAGAGTAGCACACTTTTATCTTTTATTTCTAGGTTCATCTTTCTGACCTACTTATTTAAACTACAACTTCACCATTATTGATGTGTTATACATTTAAATCATGTCGTGGATATGTGTATTATCTTTGAAACAAGACATTCTTATGAAATACTCATTCCTGGGGAAACAGTCACAAAATGAAATTGAGAAATGTTACAGGGCTGTTGTAGTAGATGATGTAATTTTTATGTCTATGTCTGTAAGGTAAGTATAAATTATGATCCAGTTACAGCCAAGAGGAAGGCTGAATATTGGTTCATGAGTTAGAAAATTTTTGCACCAGATTAGAAGTCAATTGTGTATCTCCAGACCTTTAAATAATAGATGATTTCTCTGAGGGGATGTGAGGCACAATTTTCTGTTAATGTGAAATTCCTGCTTCTCAGAGGGAAAGGGAAAGGTTGGTTAGCTCACAAATACAAAGCAACTGTTTAAATTTGGTCCACATTGTAAGAGCAATTCTGCACATGGGATTGTTTTTTACATCTAGAACTCAGGGAGCTGATGAATAAGCTTTCATGGCAATAGTAGTAAAGGGCAAGAACTGTGCAAACATCATTCTTCCAGGGCTTTGCCTGGGTAGATATTCATATATGAGAAATAATTTTGATCATTTTTGTATATTCATATGTATTTTCATCCTCAGTGAAACTTAGTTGTGTGTCATTTTTTAATAAATAGGTATTCATGAATAGCCTCAAAATCTGGGTCATCTGTTTGTAATGAAATTATAATATGGTGGCTTAGTAGGAAAATTTGTTATGGGAACAATATCAAATTAGTTAGTGAAAAAATGCCTTGTTTCTCTATTTTAAATAATTTTTTGACATTTGGTAGATGAGATATGATCAGTGAATCTGTCTGAATATCCAAAGCAGATGTGATAAGGATAGAGTATACTACCCAAGCAACATCAGCCTTTTTTCAAAACTGTATAGTCCATCACCTCCTTATCTAAACCCTCTGAAAAGGGTCAATGATAAATGTGGGAATCATGATTTCATTAAATATAATCAATTAAGTATACCCTAAGCTGTTATGAAACATGTTTTTTTTTTCTTTTTGAAACTATTTTGATTTTTTATTTTCATTCACAATAAGAGGATAGTTTATTTGGTTCCATATGATATTTTGAAAAACTCTTTTAAAGTATGATATTGACATGAATTGCAATCAGTACAATAGAAATTTTCTTACCAAACTATTTTGAAATATGATGCAAAATACATTTATTTATAGATGAACAAAAACATATTAGTAAGAAATGCACATAATAATTCTCCTATTAAAAGTCTTGGGCATCATATTCTAAAGAAACAAAGTGAGGCTATATCAAAGTATAGTTCCACTTAGAGGCCTGGTACTGGTGATGACCTATTATGAGGGAGACATTATTCTGAGTTAGAAAACCATGGCTTTGTACTTTTGCACTGACTTTTTCTTTATCTTTCATGTGGATTTTAATGGGAGTAATCAGGAAAATCCCACTTTCTGTGCAACCTTCAAAACAAATGTGAACAATTGACAAGAGTTTGATTGCCATATTGTTCTCTAGATACGTTAAATTTTATCTTATCTAATCTAACATAAAATTTAAATTATAAGTAACATTTTAGAATTCCATAGTTCTAGGCTAGTTTCAATATTAAGCTGTTGGCTTTCAGTATTAAGGCTTTTGTGCTAGTGAACAGAATAGAAGGTCATTGACACATGGGAAGCTGAGTCCATAAATACCCAACCACCGCTTTGCAAAAGAGAAGACTATTGCAATTTCACAGGTGAAAGATCTTGGAGTCATGTTGTAGGGATGGGAATGGAGAGAAATACATGAGTTTGTGAAATGTTTAGATGTAGAAAATATTTAAAGATAAAAATTTAAAAATTTAAAGATAAGGGAGAGGGAGTTATAAAGAATGACCTTCTGGTTTCTTGGTTATGCATTTTTTATGAATGCATCTATCTGACATAAATCCTATCTTCTTAATTTGTGTATTCTAGTTTTGCTTTTTCCCTTTTTCTTATATTCTTTACTATTTCTGGTTCAATTGTCTGTATTTCTTTTAAAATTTCTCTTTCTATTCATATTTTATTTTATTGAGGTTCAATGTTATAGCTGAACCATTTAAAATACTTTCTCTTGTATGGCTTCCATTTAGCACATTTTACATACTCATTCTCCTCTACTTGTATTCCAGAAGCTGTTTTAATAATCTAGAATTTTTATTACAGATTTAAACTTGAAAAAAAGCAGTTTTCTTTTCAAATTATTTTCCAAAAATTTCAGCGCATTATTATAATGAGGTTATCAAAAGCATTTACCCTAAATTTATGATTCATTTGCATTTCACTCAATTCTTTAATGTATATAACACTTTATATCTCATCTCTTTTTCCCTGAGAGAAAGTTGGTAATTCTTCAGTGGGATTTATTTGAATAGAGCGTGTCTCTTTTTTTCTCTACAAATTGGAACCCTGTAAGATAGCATGATAGTGTTAAATGTGACAAATCTGATAACTAGTACATACTGAGAATTTCAAACTAGGATTTTAAATAGAAAGTAGTTTCTGAGTTTTATATATTGAAAGATAAATCCGATGTTCATAAGTTTTTTAGATGTATCTAACCATGATTTTTATTTATTTATTTTTTTCTTGGAGAGGATATGTAATGTGAGATGTTTAATTTACTTTGGAAAATACCTTGTTTTAGCTATAATTATTATCACTTTTCTTTTAAGCCTAAATTTGTAAATCCTAATTGTTTTGATTAAAATATATGTAAAGCTACACAGAAATATTTATTTTAAAATACATATGGCTGTAATTTGATAAGCTATCTAACTTTTCTAAAACCTACATATTCCTTTAGGTAAGAAAAATAATCTACTATTTTTCTGCATTGTCATTTCATATGGATTCTGGATTAGCATCAATAGCCATATATAATCAATATATATGAGTTGTTGCCAAAGAATATGTGTGTTGTTTCTCACTAGGTGTAAGTTGACTCCAGTTTTGAGTGTTGTTGCTGAAGTTAATATGAAAATAAACCAAGTATAATTTTTACATTAAAAAACTCTTGGGTTCTGTAGAGTGGGCAAGAATTACGAACATGACAAAAAAATGGAAATGAACAAGTTAGAAAAAAGAAAGGTAAAAGGTACATGTAATATTGAGATTTTGCTCAATATTGAATAATTTCAGTATTTTGATTCCAAATTATTTATTATTTTATTATAGTTATGGTACTTGCCATTTTGAAATTCCTTTCCAGAGACTTTTCCTTGGACGTCTCAGAAAGTAGGCTGAAGAAGGGAGCCTCCTGTGCATATATTTGTAAATAAAGTTGTACTTCTAATTAGAAAGGAGAGAGATAAAATAGAAAAATAGTTCTGTATAGCTAGAGAAGAGACTACCTACTATACACACACAAGATCTAAATCTGTACCCATGGTTTTCAATGTTGAGAGAATATTGAGCATACTGCTTGCATAAAATTGTATCCAGGTGACTTTTCGGATTTCCCTGCAACATCACTTGGAAATGATGATCACTGCTGGACATTTATCAAATAATGATCACTGCTGGCCTAGAGAACAAACTACAAATAAATAAATGGATATTGGATAATTTTAAATAGCCTATCACTTTTAATATATTTGATTATGGAATGACAGTTATCTATAAATTCATGATTTTCTCTTAATTCAGAACTCTACATGTAAAATGATTTTTCAAATGAACAAAAGTGTTTAGCTTGAAAATAAGGCTGTTATTTCTTCCCTGAGATCTAAATGTGAAAAATTTAATTTTTGTAAAGCCATTTATATTTTCACAAAAAGTTTTACTCAATCTGGGTAAAAATCCTCGAGAGAAGGGTGCTACAGATTTTCTCACATTGTGATGAGATTTTTTAAATATGGCATCTAAAATTTTTTGTCTTTATAGATTTGTTGATAGTATATTAAGATGAAGCACAGCTTTAGTGAATTCTCTACTAAGTTAAAAAGCTTTATAGATTTTTGGTTTTCAATCAATATAATTTTCATAAAAGTTTCTAGGGGGGAAATTATAATCCCTTATAAATCATTTTTTATAATATATTTTTTCTATATGTATGCCTGATGCTACTTCCTTAGCATTAGTAA
>JAJEJO010001246.1:177738-201754 GCA_020662805.1 Glaucomys volans
TAATAGCATCTTGACAATCTAGTTTACAAAGCCACATTAGAATTAAACGTATCTAGTTGATAGGTAGATACAAAAATTTGCTATTGTCTGAGAAAATTTCCTTTATGTAATTTAATGGCTTTCAAACTGGAAATATAAATGGTGATATTTTTGGAAGCATGATAAAATATATTTTTATTTGAAATATAAGAACTCAATTACACCTACTAATTAATATTTAGATTGATACTAGTACCTCAAATACCCAAGTGTTCTAGATGTAGCTTTATTAATTTATTATCTCCCACCCATACTGTACCTACCCCATGTAGTTCAAGAAATCTTTCTTCCTCTAGATTAAGAAAATATTTAATGAATCTTCATCATGGGCATGAATTTAACCTTAACTCATAGGCACTGTTATTGCAATGGATATGCTTAGAAATCTCTTTCATCTCACTCTCAGTAAAACACTGCTAGAAAATGTATCTCCTTTTTACATCTTCTTTTGAAAATATTTTAGTAAACTTTGCATGTGCTTTTGATTCTGCATCATGACGCAGGTGGTGGAGAGTTTGGGTAAAATGATTGATCTGGAAGTTGAGTCCTATTTATTAGCTTGTCACATGGGCTGTTAATCTTCAAACCTAAAAATATATGAGGATAGATATAGAACTACTCTGAAATATGACAATATAATTCAAAAGCTGAATGTACAAATTTGTCTAAAGGAAGCAGGGTTATTTATAAAACTTTGATATCTTTATAAAAAGTGTTCAGTAACCACAATAAATTTTTAGAAATATTTGTCGAGCTACTTAGTTTTGAAATGTTACTTAGAAAAATTCATCAGAAATTATTAACCTATTCTCTCAAAATATTAAGATTAGCTAATATATATATTCCTCATTTACAAAATGTAAATTTTAAAAGGATTGAAAATAGTAATGATAACAGTATTCCATTTTGAATAGTAGTAATCTGGAGAGAATTGTAAGATTTTCCAGTATACATCCTATTAAGACTAGGACAACCAGAACTTTGTTTTTCCTTGACTTTTTCTTTTCACTTTTTGTTTCTATATCAGATCTGCAATCAGTTGTGTTTCTTAAAATAATGCTTTTCTTTAGTTATATGCCAATGTGCAGTAAGGTGTCTATCAGACTTAAGTTTATCTAGCTACATCTTTTTCTTTAAAAATTATCAACAGATTATGTAGCTAATGTAGTATATACATGTGAAAAAATGCACTTCATTATAACATTTATTGTTTAGATTTACTTGTGTAACCAACAGACAAGTTGTAAACATCCATAGAAATCTTTGCAAAGAAAATAAGCACTTCATTAAAATACAGATTAAATGTAGTTTGAGTCCTCTTACTTAGTTTGTCTTGGAAAGACTTTATGTTGAATTTCTTGTGTTGTTTTTTGAGTAAAAATTTACTTTCATCTTTCTTGCTCATTTCTATATGGTGCCTGAATTTCCACATTTTTGCAACAAGCCTTTTAGGATTCAAAAATGTAATGCATTTTGAAGAAATATAACTCTCACAAATAGCAGAGTCTGACAGATTCTGTACCCCCTCTCGGTCATTGAGACATGTGCTTTCAGAAGGGTTTACAGAAGTTGCGTGTTTGTGTTACATGGTAAATATCACTGCTTTCTACCTAAAAATATACAGGAGGGATACTGGTTCCTTGGTTTTGCTGGGGATGCTTTATCCATGATTGTGTCAATCTTCATGGAAATCACTACCCAGTGCTGCTGAATGACTAGCAAATTGACTTCAAATTTGACCCTAAGCATTAGTTCTTGTGATAATTATTTGACATTCACTTAGCATTCATATTTGGAACCACTTTCTTTTGATTTATGGCATTAATATTATGTAAGGTCTCCTATAGTAAGAATCCCATGGGTTTTTATTTTTCACTCCCTTAGAGTTGCATAGATCAATGATCATCTATTTAACAGACATATATGCTCAAGGATCTGGATTTGCCCACATGCTCATCAGTATGACTGCTAATCCCTCTAATGTCTCAGTGGATGCTTCCCTGAAGGACTCCTAGTGTTTTTCTGATATCCCAGATGCTTTACAACTTAAGCAAAAGTAAATGAAAATTCATTTAGGCATTTTTCCCAAGATGAAACACTTACTGGTTTATCATCTGATTTGATTTACAAACAGAAGGATTTATATGCAGACAACTATAATGTACTTATTTAGAGTGAATGATCACAGGCATTTCTTTAAATAAAATTTCTTAATAAATTATGTCCAGTAGATAAAAGTTTACTTTCCTCAGACATTTGAAGTCCTAGTAAGATGACCTTGGTTTAGGAAGTTAATATTTTCCATAATTCCCAATTTGTGATCATTCTCAATGTTTACAGTGCATCCCAAATTAGATTCATAATATTCACAATTTTGGCATGAAATTTGCATTATCAATATTTTAATTTAAAAAATTAAGAGCATCAGCCATTCTATATTTTTTACATACACTGGACTGCCCTTTTTAATTAATTGCTCTTATTTCACTTTTATTCCAAGATTTGTTGTTATTCATATAGAAAGACTTTACCTTTCAGTTATTCTTTTTGTTTTTTGCTTTTCATCTGCTGTGCATCTGCTCTTCCCTTGGAGTGATCTGTGTATTTACATTCTGGTTGAGAATATACCTAGTTAATAAATGATATGGAGTATGAGCTTTAAACATTATGGGTTCAGAAAAAATAAGCAAGATTCTTGCTTAACTTGTGGCCTGAATTTTAAACCAAGGTTGATTTAAAATCCCTCCATTGGGGAAATATTTTATTGCAGTGCATTTAGACCAATTGGGGAAAGGTAGTAGTTCAAAGTGTGGTCTGTTTAAGTGACTGTGTCAGAGGAGGGAAGGTTGTAATCTTTTCAGAGAAATGATTATTTTCATATTCATTGAGTTTGAAAATGTGAAAAACAAATTCTAAAAAACATAATTCTAAGAAAATAAGCATGCTGAAATTTGTTCATTTGATTCACATTTCAAAGTAGAATTATCATAGCTAGATGAAGAAATAAATCACTCTTTGTGAGGCTTCGAAATGCTCACAAATCACTGTGTATATTTTGCATTTATGTTTCCTGTCAATACTGTAGACAGTATTTAAAAGGAATAAGTTCAAGGGGTAATTATATATCACCAAAAATCTCATTACCTCAGGTTAAGGAATAATTTGAAGAAAATACACAGTAGAAAAATATTTAATCTTTTATGGCACCAGTGATCAAACCCAGGGTCTCATGCATGCTAGGTAAGTGGCTACTACTGAACTAAATCCCAACCATCAGAAAAATATTACTGGAGAATTAATATAATATACTTATAGGGCAGTACATTGCCTGCACTCAAATCTCAGTTCCATTATTAACTACCTCTTTGTCTCTATCAGGATATTTAAGCTCTTCTGTTCCCTTATCTATAACAGTCCTTAAGTAGGAACACAGTATTTAATATAATGTAAATTCCTGAGAAGTATGCCTTATTTAGACTCTGGACAGGAACACCACTTTGCACAATGAGTTACCATTCATGTTGATTTCTCCGTGACCATGCCTTCAGAAGCACAAGCTAGTATGTGATGCATGTCCTTTGACTTGTACTACATAGGAATCTTACAAAGTGTGATGTAAATAGGCAGTTATTATTATTTTGCTTTGTGCTGTGATGACCTTACTTCTTGGTTTGCTCAGGACACTTGAGTTTACTTCTGGCTTCCTGATAAAATTGTTAAGAATGTCTTTTATTCTCAGAATCCATTGATGTAAGTCTATCTAGAAGTAATTTTCTAGCTTCTGTTTTGAACTTAAATAAAGCTCACATGCATTTGAATTTCAATATCTTTAGATTCAGACTCTATCAAATTTACCTGACCTATTTACATGAGTTTTCCATAAAGATTACTTTCTTTAGGGCAATTCCAAGGATTTTGTTGTTATGACTGTTCCTTTTTTAATCTTTCAAAATGAAACATATTCTTATTTTATTAGATTCAAAATAAGAATTTTGACCCAATTTCAACAGTCAATCAGCCAGTTATCCCATATATATATATTTTTTTTTTTTCTGGACAATTGAAGAACATTATGCACTATCTCAGCATTTGCCAATATTTTCATATCATTAATCTATGAGTAATAATATTTGCATAGAAGATGTAACTGACATAGAAAAATATTGGGCATTTATAAGATACCTGGTAACATAAATCATTATATTACCTTAAATTATACAATCATATGAAGCATGTATATGAGAAAAGATGTGAAATATTAAATTAATATAAAACTTTCAAATAAAATATTCTAATTTTAAAGGAAAAACCATGTTTCTGTGAATTAAATTTTTAAATCAGTTTTATTTTATAAATGTTAAGATATGCTTATTTTAATATAATCTTAACATCATATTTCCACTTATCATCAATGATAAATTACACATACACTTAATGCACATGTATATGTGTATCACTCACTTTAAGAAAAAAATCTTTCACAATTAATTTTACTGTTCTTCAGTTCATTTCTTTAAATGACATACCAAGGTATAATTACTTTTTATAAACAACATTTCTATTTTGAAGAAATACATGTTGGGTTAAAATGCCTTGTGCAAGTGCACCTAAAAATCAATTAGAATTCTCCATCTCAATAATTTAAGGATTAGGTTTCCCTAAAGCATGTATATTTGTTCTCCCAGTCTGTTTGCTATTAATTTAAAGGTGTGTTTTCCAAAGTTAGAACGCCAGCTCTCCATCTACTTCTTCAATATACATTTGTCTCTGTTCACAATCCTTTGAATTTCTGTGTTCATCAGTTTTCCATCCATGTAACCAATGCCTGAAACAGATCAACTCAGTTTGGGAGGTTTCTGCCCTAGACCAGTTGGCCCCATTGCTTTCGGCATGTGGTAAGGCAGCACATTGGGATGGGGAGTGTGTGCTGCCTCACCTTATGGTGAGAAGTCTAAAAGAGAAGAGGAAGAGGTCTAAGTCTCATTATGCCTTGAAGGTCATTCCTTTGTAATCAGAAGGCCTTGAACTAGGACCAATCTCTTAAAGGATCCATGACTTCCCAAGAGCTCCATATTAGCCTTTCCACATAGATCTTTGAGGGATGCTTAAGATCTAAATTATAGCAACTTCTATTAAGTTCATTCAAGTATTCAACAATGCCACTTAAGTAACATTTTAAGAGAAGCAAATATAGTTCAGCAAACCTGCAAAATGCAAGTCTTTTTCAGATTCCTGAGCACACAAACTATATTTTCTTTAGTTTTAAATTTTTTAAAACAAATTCCTTGAGTTATAGTTGATACACAAAAAACATATATTTAATGTCTACTATTTCATAAGTTTGGGCACATACATAATGTATAAAGCTGTTGTCATACCTCAAAAGATAATAGATATATCCCTTCCCTGCAAAACTTCCTCATGTACCTTTGTTTTCTATAGGACTTATCGATCTTGCATACTTTAAACTGTATTAGTTTGTAAACAGCACTCTACTTTTAACTTTTCACAGCCCTTGATCTCCACTGTTCTATTCTCTATTGTAGGTTCATCAATCTGATATATTTTTATTTAATTATTTATACCTACAAAATACTTATTACATATGAGAGTTTGCTTGTTACTAAACTCATGCTTCATATGCATCTCATTTTTTTTCCAGTGACAATGTAAAACCACATCGTTTCTCTCTCATTGCAGCCCCCTATTTGCACACACATAGGCTTCTGAAATATCTTATTTTTAAAAGTACTTATTCAATGCTTTGAAGTTTGTTTTGGCATATTTTTGAAGCACGCCTACATTTATTTCAAATATTTCATTTCAGGAATTGTATCTAGTGCTATTAACTGCACACAGGTACTAATAGCTATAGATTCACCAATATCAACAGAAGATTTAAAAATTCAATAATTATCTGAGATTGTGCTGTCATTATGTCACCTCATATTTTGTCACTTGATGTCATAAGAGTTCATTTGATAAGAAATGTTTTATTTTTTAGGTGAATTCATGTGTAACAGAATTGCAAATTGCAAGTAGGTTGGGAAAAATAAGCAATTTTGCCACTGTGTGTGACATTGCAGATTTAGCTCTTGATTGCAATATTTTTAACACAACTTCTTGAGCTTTATCTGAAAACATAATTGATCTCATAGTAGTAGCATAGTGTTTCTTAAATTGTACTTAAAAAACTGAAGTTAGTTTATTTATTTACTTATCTTTGGTGAGGCTCTTAGGCTGAAAAGAGAAATATACTGAATATGAATTAAATCTAATATTATCATTAGATATAACAGTTATTAATATAAAAGCTTAGAAGATATAAGAGCTTAAAAGGATAAAAATATTTTGTGCCAATTTCCATTGAATAACAGATTATTCAATAATAATATTTATGCTTATGTAACTTTTCAACTTTTGAAAAAATCATGTGTAAAGTTTCTTATGAATTATCAAATCATTTTACAATATTTATTTTTATCAAGAGGCATTAATTGGCAGTTTGAGAAAATAAGTAGCTAGTGCTAATGGAATCATGAGCAAGAATTTGATAAATCTGTTAATAACCAAAGTATCTACAATTATACTCTACAGGAAATTATCCAATACTGAATACTGCTGCTAATATCATCAATAAAAATATGAATCATACATGCATTCTTTATAAAGATATTTTGAAAAATTAGAACAGGTTTATCTCATAGGAAGCATAAGACATTTTTCATGCAAGAAAAATAAAGAACTTTGTTATCTAAATTTTATCTAAAGAAATAATCACATTTTTCTGGGTGTTTTGAAGAAACAGGTGAGATTCTGTAAGATCCCTGAAGAAAGTTTTCTGCCTGCTGGTGCTAGGCATAAAATATGTTGTGCCCAAATAAAATATTACTTGATGAATATATTTTACAGAGGGAACTATATAAATATTGCCCAAATATCATTACAAAGGTTGCACAATTTTTAATGGTTTTAAAAATAATTTTGAATATTTTATTACCATCAAAATTTATAAAAGTTGGTATTTCAAGATATATTATGCCCAGCTGTGGGTCTTCTGAAGGTCATATTATGCCCATTTTGGAAACTTTGTATTATTTATCACTTTGCTTAAATAAAAAGTAGCTTAAAATAGAGAACTGGTTGGTTCCACAGTCTAGCTATTGTGAAATGAGCTGCTATAAACATTGATGTGGCTATGCTACTGTAGTATGCTAATTTTAAGTCCTTTGGGCATAAATTGAGGAGTGGGATAACTGGGTCTAAAGGTGGGATGCTCTTCAACAGATGAATGGATAAAGAAACTGTGGCATATATACACAATGGAATATTATTCAACCATAAATAATAATAACATTATGGCATATGCAGATAAATGGATGGAATTGGAGGATATCATGCTAAGTGAAACATCATTCCCAAAAAACCAAAGACTGAATGTTTTCCCTGATAAGTGGATGATGACATATAATTGGATTGGGGGTGTGGGAGATGAGAGAAGAATGGAGGAACTTTAGATTATGTAGAGGGAAATGAGAGGGAGAGGAGGCAGGGGTATTAAAAATGGTGGAATGAGACAGACATCATTACCTTATGTACATGTGTGATTACATGAATGGTATGAATCTACATCATGCACAACCATAGAAAGGAAAAGTTGTACCCCAATTGTGTACAATGAATCAAAATGCAATTGGTAAAATTAAAAAAAATTTAAAATGACATGATGTGAAACTGAAATAAAAAATGGCAAAGCATGTCAGAAATTATTTACTATAAAAAAATAGAGAACTGGTAAATCTTTCCAAAAGGTATTATAAATATTATGTAGACATTTTGAGTATACACTATTTACCAAGTGTAATGGAGACCAAACGTAGGGCCTCACACATGATAGACAAGGGCTCTACCACTGAGTTACATTCCCAGTGCCCCACCAGGATTTGGACTAGAATTTCAGAAAGAAATGTTTGCTGTAAATGGATGTTTGTCATACTGTATAGAAAGATTACACAAAAATATAGAATATCATTGAAGCATATCAATTATAACTATAAAAATATATATGTCTTGCTTTAATTGTACCAGTTTTTTTAAGAGAAAATTCTTGTTAAATAGTTGATTATCTTACAGAAGAGGAAATAACCTTAGATTGATTAAAAGATTTTTGTGGGGCTAGGCATGTGATTCAGTGGTAGAGTTACATGTCTCCATCCATAAAATCTAAGAACTCAGAAGTTGCAAACTCATAATGCCCATGTTTTTTTAAAATAAATTAAATTGCTCATGAAATGTTTTCTGGTTTGTGCTGAAATAAATATTTTACTAGGAGAATGAATACAAAGGAATGAAAAATCAAAATCCAGAAAGAGCAAACAAAATCAAATAGGAAGACAATGCATAAATCAACATTAAAAACATTTTTTTTTTTGTATTTTCTTCAGATTTCTCCTTCACCTTACCTAGAATACAGGGTTTTTGTAAATACACTGTTAACATTTTGATTTGAAATCAAATGCAATAAAATTTGTGAGGACAGACAACATAATTTTAATTTTTACTGAAGAGAATGCATTTAAATGATCCTGAAATCATTCTACCAGATAGAATCACTGCAATATTCAAAAAGAAACAAAATATTAGTGAAGCTTTTTTTCAACAGTGAGTTTAAAAATGTAGATACAAGTCTATTTTTCTTCATCAGTAGTGAGTTTTTCTTCAGAAAGATTTTTTCAAGTATTTTTTTCCTATACACAGCCTGTTATTCAAAGGACCTAATAACTGCAATTGATGTAAAGATAAAGACAAAAAGTGTGTATCATTTCCAAGTGCTTGGGTTAGTATTTTTTAGACTCTACTGATAGGTAGTAGGAATAGAAGAAAGTTAGGAAAGGCTCATTCTCTATACAAACAAGGAAATTAAATATGATGAAAGCAAAAATCAGACAAACATAAGCAAGGTGACCTTCATGATAGCAGACACGGCGCTTTATTCCTCCACTGGCCAAGGACCCAGCACATGGGAGACACGTTAATTGAATGAGCGGAGGAGTAAATGGATGAGAAATGGCTGTCAGAGCCTATCTGACACAAACCATGAGATAAAACTTGGAACAAAAGACGTACAAAAATAAGAGCCAAAGGTGAACCTAGGTAACAATGAATCAAAGGTATTGAAATTGTCCTGAGTGAAAGTAGGCTGTGTGGACAGTCATTATTGGATTATTTGACCTATTTAATGACATATTTTTTTTCCCTTGGAACATTCGTGTATGAGGCCAATTGTATCTAATTCAAGATCAATTCCGATTTATCTGTAATTCATAAAATAGTTTTGTGGGCATAATCTGTATGGGGGAAAGAGTAGACATATTGAGAAATATTTGCATTCAAGGACTAAATATAATGACCCAGGTTGAGTATTTCTGTAACCCCAGGGAAAGAAAAATCATTCATTGTATTTAACCCAATGAAATGTTAGGTTTGAGGCATCCCACATGCAGTGACAACTTCAGAAGATTTTTCCTGAGGATGCACACATTTCCTATGGCATTTCTAGAGGTGAGTAGGTCCAGCAAACACAGCACCAACCACTTGCCAACAACCTTTTTGAGTTAAGAACCCTTTTCTGTTATAAAAAGTACAAAAGTCTGCACATCATAATCCACTCAAGGGGACAGAAAATTATTGTGTGGAACACAGAAGTGTGCTTACTCTTAAGTTACAAAGAATGAAACCCAAAGGGCAAACTTGAAAGCCAAACTTCAGTGACTGTCACATCTGGGAATAACACCCTCTTTTTGCTAAAGAGGGTGTAACTCAGTGACCCCTCTTTTTTCTACCTTCTGTGCTCTGCTTTCTTATAGATCAGTGCTGAATCACCTCAGTGTTCACAGCAGTTGGGCAGGAAGCAGGATCGCCAGGTTATGGCATTTTGAAACATCTGGGGTCATTTTTCCATTCTTAGTCCTCTGCTGAGGTGCTAGCCAGGTCCAATGTAGATGCAGTGACACAGTAAGAAGTAGAATGTCAGTGCTCATAACTTGGGCCAGGAGTTTCTTCAACCATAATGGGTTTTTTTTTTTTTATAGGTGGGGCTTGCTTGTCCATTCCCTAGGATATTCCTTACTCCTAGAACAGCAGCACATACTACAAATTACATACCAAGAGGAGCTTGTTGAAGGAAGGAGAGTAGGTAGACTCTCGTTACTCATATCAACCCTCAGTGATAAAGCAATGGGCTTGTTATTACTTCAGTCTTTCTACCCTGCAGTTCCTCTTCTGTGTCATTCCTCATTTGCCTGTTCTTAGAAAAAACACATTTGCAGCTGCTCTACTTGATCTATTATAAATTATGTGGTTGATCACTGACCTGCTAAAAATAGAAACTATCATTGGAGCCCAAATATTTACCATAGTGCCTAACATGATGGTGCTGACAAATAATGAGATAATAATGAAATGTATACGAGGTACACATAAGATATATTACTCAAGGCAATTCACACCTTTGTCTCTTTTCTCTTCTCACCCCACAAAATTACTGCCCTCATCCCATAAGGCCAGTTTCTTTTGTAGTAACATTCCTTAGTATTTCATAAATATTTCTGGGACATCTACCATGACTGTAATTGAATGAAGCAATTAATTTTTAATTCATTGTTTGTGGTCTTAATTGTTTTATCACTGGACTGTTAGTTCCATACTTGAAGAGATTTTACCATTCAAAACAGCAACTAAGATTAATAAGTTTCATATAAAATGTAGGCCTTAAATTCTTATTAATTATTAAATAAGCAGGAGCTTTCAAAAATAGGTCCAAAGATGGCAGAATCATGAGAATTTTTGAGTAATTTGAGCCCCAAAACATCTGGGGTGATATTTTATAGTTCATACTGGCAAGACTTCAGTCTTCTAGACACTGTGCATAGCTGTGTCAGCCAAAATTGAACATACAGGAAGCCAAACACGTTTCCTGATAACAATATACGAAATGGGATTGCTGTATTGATTTTAGAAGACACTCAACAACTCAACAACATTCATCTTGAATGTTGAGCAAAGATTTCTGTCTGCTGAATTCTCTAGGTCACTCTTAAACTGTGCCTTTAAGAGTCGGTTCGTCCTTTTGTCAATCTCTGCCATCTTTGTTCACCTAGCAAATTCAGTTCTCTGTCGCCAAATCTCCTGTACTCTAAAGTCCACTATGGTTATGCAACACTCCCACTTTCCTGATATCCTCAACATGTGCACTGCAGTCCTCAGAAAATTCTATTGTTTTTCACTAGTCTTACCTCTTTCCTCTTGTTTTCACAATGTACTCTCTACCTGCTTGCCTCAGTGATAACTGGATCTTTCCAGAGGGCTTTCCCTTTTAAACAAAAGTCATTTCCTTTTCTAAATTCCAGAGGTTTAAGAGTCTAGAGATATTATCTGCAATCTTCAGAGTCCTTACCAGTTGCTTCAAGTACTACTTTTCTACTTGCTTAAAACAAACAGAGCATAACACACTAAATCCTTCTTCTCTGAAGCCCTGATCTCTCATTTTATTGCTGCTGAGCCCACTTGCCTTTGTTGTGGTCACTTGCAAAGCTGCTGCATCCATTTCTATTCCCTGAGGATTTTTCAACTGATTCCTCCTCTTTTGACATCACCATGTTTGTTATCATCAGGCTGATTCATTGTCCTTGTAGACAAATCATAAACTATACAAGCTTCAACGATTTATGTTGCATTCGAATCAACAAAATTGATTTCTTTCCTTTTCAATTATTTTGAGACCCATTTTAAAAAATTATCTTAATTTCAAAATCCATCTCCCATTGTTACATACTGGAACACTTCAATAACTGTATTGTGGTACAATGTTAATATTACATTGAAGATAATTCTTGCAAACATATTCAGACAAATCTAGAATGAAATTCTCCAGTCCACCATCTTTGTAATGGTTTCAGTTAGAGTTTTTCAAAGCAGGCTGTCTAACTACCTATTCATACTAGTGTGTTATCTCCTCTGAGATCAGGCTCTTTCGTTTCTTCACTGTGCCTCATGTGAACAAATGCTACTTGAGATCCGATGTGTGCTTTAAATAAAATATAGCCAAAGAGGCTATGAGGAAGAAAAGTTCCAGTACAATGGAGGAAACAGATTCACTTTATCAGAAGCAATACTGACTTTCTACAAAGCTATAATTTGACACTTGCTTTGCCTTATATGTAAAATATTTAAAGGATCCATCCAAGGAATTACCTAAATCAAAGGACTTGGTTTCAAATATGTCTCCACATTAGTGAGATAGACTAAGAATTTCTTCTTTAAGTACTGGGATTGAACCCAGGAGTGTTTAACCACTAAGCCACATCTCCGGCCGTTTTTTATTTTGTATTTTGAGATAGGGTCCCGCAAATTGCTTAAGGCCTCACTAAATTTCTGAGGCCAACTTTGAACTTGCAATCCTCTTTCTTTGGAGCCACTGAGATTCCAGATGTGTGATTCCACTGTGTTCAGTAACTACCAGAATTTTCAAACAAAAGTTTATCCACCTTTATCCATCAAGAGTTTTAAATATAGAAAAAGAGAAAAGACGACAGAAAGTCAAAAGAAAGAAAAAGAAAAGACATGAATTTATGGTCAAATTCAGAAAAGGCTCCCAGTAGTTTAATAGGGAAAACTTAAGGAGGAGGTTTTGTCAATTTGGCTTTAGGTCATTCTCTGCAGCTTATTCTCACTCATAGCATATGAAGGGTAATGTTTCTGTGTTGCTGGAAATGTCCTATAACCTGTACTCTGATATAACAGATCTTGGTTACATTTATTAATTCGAGACTTAAATTTTGTCTGATGTTGGAAAATTGAATTTTAAGTTTTATTTAAGTTTAATTCATTTGAACTTAAACAAACAGCTACCTGTGTCATTTTGGAAAGCATATAGGTAAATGTTTTTTTTTGTTTTTCAGGTGTTAATGATTTTCATTTCCCACTTTACTGAGTCTGCTCTCACTTGTCAATCTTGAACGTGACCCTTTTAATATCTCTTTCCTACATCATGAGCTTTATGTCATTTTCTTACAAATTTCCAATATTTATCAGAGTATGGGACATTTTGAATTCTCAAAAATGTATGTCAAATAAATGATTGAGTAGAGAAAGTAAACATTACTACTTCTTCAATCGTGTGTGTGTGTGTGTGTGTGTGTGTGTGCTTGTGCTCATGCATGCACAGGGCAGGGGACTTGCATATTCTAGGCAAGTACTTTCTACCACTGAGCGACACCCCAGAACTATTTTTCCAATTTTTAAACATTTTTCTCTTTATTCAAAAGTTTCATTAATAATACTGAATCCATGTTAAGGCTGTAGAATTCTTATTGTCTGTTTAGAAAAAAAGAATAGCATTTTGGCTTTAATCTTAGCAGCTCCAGAGGCTGAGGCAGGAAGATTGAGAGTTCAAAACCAGTATCAGCAAAAGTAAGGTGCTAAGCAACTTGTGAGACCCTGTCTCTAAATACAATACAAAATAGGGCTGGGGAAGTGGCTCAGTGGTCGAGTATCTCTGAGTTGAATTTCCAGTACCAAAAAAAACAAAAAAATTGTTACATAGTGTTTAAAATATTGTTCTGAAAGTTTCATTAAAATACTCAATCTAAAAAATTGTTAAAATAATACATGTGACATTTTAAATAATACATTTAAAATAATTTAGTGCTTACTTATGAGAAATTGTTTTTATTTGTTCTATTAACTTTTTAGGATATATAGTTGCAGAAAATTGGATGAATCATAATCCTTAATTCCATATGACAGTCATCTTTGAATTATTTAGTAATTCCATCCTAGAAGCTTATCTTAAAGAAATAATAAAAAACATTTGAGTGCAGATTGCTCACTGACCGCCGCCTATCATCCGTCACTTGCCTGTCTGCCTGCCTCTGGCCTGTCCATACCCTGCCTCTCACCTACGCATCACCCACCAACCGAGGTTCACCTGCAGATCGTCCACCAGTAGCCTGCGGAGTCTGCGGACCGTCAGTGGATCACCAGCTGCCTGCTGTTGCCTGGAAATTCACACCATCACAGTACCCGCAGGTTTGGTTACACGTGGCTGCCGCCACTTTGGGGGAGGGGAAGCCAGGAGCTGCAGGACTGCCAGCCTGCCTGACAGCACCCTGCCTCCAGGACTCCCAACTTGACTGACAGCACCCCACCTCCAGGGGCCCAGTCTGACCATCTGCACCCCACACAGTCTCGGTGCCCACGCCCTGCACTGCAGCTCACCATTTGCCAACACGTTTAGAAACCAGTGCAGCCATTTTGGATTATCCGCAAAAACTGTCATTAGGTGGGGCAAATCCCATCCTGAGACGCCTGCTGGAGACTGGAAGCTCATAGTCAAGTAGCTCTCATGCCTCAGGCTACTAAAGACTGGGAGGTTTGAATAGGATATGATGGTTATAGTGTATATTTTTTTTCTCCTTTGTAATAGCTTTTAAACTTTTATTTCTATACTTTTCTTGCTCTCTACTTTCCTTTTGTTTACCTATTTCCTCAAGGGCTTTTTTCTCACTCTTCCTATGATCTAGAATTTCTTCATACTGTTTTCTTATACTGTTAACAGTTACAGCCTATACCCCTCCCCATCCTCTTTGTCCTCCACTAGAAACTGGAGTCCATACCGCAAATCTGTTTGTTATAGTATAGATAATAATAGAACTCATCCTCTCTGTTTATTATGACAATATTATAACAATATTGTAACAAAAAGACTACTGTAACAATAGTCTTCATAGGGGCTATTTGGTTTACAGCTGCAAATTGTCTGTACTGGGTGTTGCTAATATTGATTCCCCCCCTTAAAGAAGAACTTTCAGATAACGATAGGGTCACTAAGCCTATAGGTCAGAAACTACAATACCCTAGATCTGCATTGCTGGAGGGGAAGATACATGAAAAAACAAGGGAGGAAAGTGTTCCAAACAAACCAAGA
Organism: Glaucomys volans; assembly: GCA_020662805.1. Taxonomy (NCBI): domain Eukaryota; kingdom Metazoa; phylum Chordata; class Mammalia; order Rodentia; family Sciuridae; genus Glaucomys; species Glaucomys volans. Next base: position 192,764 of record JAJEJO010001246.1, read on the forward strand.
TTCTACACTAACAGAATCCAATGACAGCATGGCAGAAGAAATGCCAGAAAAGGAGTTCAGAATATACCTGATTAAAATGATCAGAGAAGCAAATGATGAGTTAAGAGAGCAAGTGCAGTCAATGATTGACCATTCCAATAAGCAGCCGAAAGAGCAAATACAGGAAACAAAAGATCACCTCAACAAAGAGATAGAGATTCTGAAAAAGAACCAAACAGAAATCCTTGAAATGAAGGAAACAATAAACCAAATTAAACACTCAATGGAAAGCATCACCAACAGACTAGATCACTTAGAAGACAGAACCTCAGACAATGAAGACAAAATATTGAATCTTGAAAATAAAGTTGCTCAAACAGAGAAGATGGTAAGAGAGCATGAACGGAACCTCCAAGAACTATGGGATATCATGAAAAGACCAAATTTAAGAATTATTGGGATTGAGGAAGGCACAGAGATACAAACCAAAGGAATGAACAACCTATTCAATGAAATAATATCAGAAAATTTCCCAAACCTGAAGAATGAAATGGAAACTCAACTGCAGGAGGCTTACAGAACACCAAATGCACAAAATTACAGCAGATCCACACCAAGACACATTATAATGAAAATGCTTAATGTACAAAATAAAGATAGGATTTTAAAGGCTGTGAGAGAAAAGAAACAGATTACATATAGGGGGAAACCAATACTGATATCAGCAGGTTTCTCAGCCCAGACCCTAAAAGCTAGAAGGGCCTGGAACAATATATTTCAAGCTCTGAAAGAACATGGCTGCCAACCAAGAATTCTATATCCAGCAAAGCTAACCTTCAGATTTGAAGGCGAAATAAAATCCTTCCATGACAAACAAAAGTTTAAGGAATTCACACATAGAAAGCCTGTGCTACAGAACATTCTCAGCAAGATATTCCATGAGGAAGAAACGAACAACAACAATGTAAGTCATCAAAGGGGGGAACTATCCTAAAAGAAAAGCCGATTAAAGGAGAAATCAAGTCACATTAAAAACCAAATCTAAGCCAAAATGACTGGGATTACAAATCACATCTCAATAATAACCCTGAATGTTAATGGCCTAAATTCGTCAATCAAAAGACATAGACTGGCAGACTGGATCAAAAAGAAAGATCCAACAATATGTTGCCTTCAAGAGACTCATCTCATAGAAAAGGACATCGACAGACTAAAGGTGAAAGGATGGGAAAAAACCTATCATGCACACGGCCTTAGTAAAAAAGCAGGGGTTTCCATCCTTATATCAGATAAAGTGAACTTCAAGCCGAAGTTAGTCAGAAGGGATAAAGAAGGACATTACATACTGCTTAAGGGAACCATAAATCAAGAAGACATAATGATGATCATAAATATTTATGCCCCAAACAATGGCCTATCCATGTACATCAAACAAATCCTTCTCAATTACAGGAATCAAATAGACCACAACACAATAATTCTGGGTGACTTTAACACACCACTGTCACCACTGGACAGATCTACCAAACAAAAACTAAACAGAGAAACTATAGAACTCAATAACACAATGAATAACTTAGACTTAACAGACATATATAGAATATTCCATCCATCAATGAGTGAATACACTTTCTTCTCAGCAGCACATGGCTCCTTCTCTAAAATAGACCATATGTTATGCCACAAAGCAGCCCTTAGTAAATGCAAAAAAGTAGAGATATTACCTTGTATTCTATCGGATCATAATGGAATGCAATTAGAAATCAATGACAAAAGAAAAAACAGAAACTACTCCAACACCTGGAGACTAAATAATATGCTATTGAATGAAGCATGGATAATAGAAAACATCAGGGAGGAGATAAAAACATTCTTAGAGGTAAATGAGAATGACGATACAACATATCAAAATCTCTGGAACATTATGAAAGCAGTAGTAAGAGGAAAATTCATTGCATTGAGTGCATTCAAGAAAACAATAAAAAGTCAACAACTCAATGACCTAACCTTACATCTCAAAGCCCTAGAAAAAGAGGAACAGTTCATCACCAAAAGTAATAGAAGACAGGAAATAATCAAAATCAGAGCTGAAATCAATGAAATTGAAACAAAAGAAACAATTCAAAAAATTGACAAAACAAGAAGTTGGTTCTTTGAAAAAGTAAACAAAATAGATAAACCCTTAGCCACACTAACAAAGAGAAGGAGAGAGAAAACTCAAGTTACTAAAATTTGTGATGAAAAAGGAAATATCACAACAGACACCATTGAAATTCAAAACATAATTAGAAGCTACTTTGAAAACCTCTACTCCAATAAAATACAAAATCTTGAAGACATCGACAAATTCCTAGAGACATATGATCCTCCCAAAATGAACCAGGAAGACATACACAATTTAAACACATCAATTTCAAGCAATGAAATAGAAGAAGCCATCAAAAGCCTACCAACCAAGAAAAGCCCAGGACCAGATGGATTCTCAGCTGAGTTCTACAAGACCTTCAAAGAAGAACTTATACCAATACTCCTGAAAGTATTTAATGAAATAGAAAAAGAGGGAACCCTTCCAAATTCATTCTATGAAGCTAGCATCACTCTGATACCAAAACCAGACAAAGACACATCTAGAAAAGAAAACTTTAGGCCAATATCTCTGATGAATATAGATGCTAAAATCCTCAACAAAATTCTGGCAAATTGCTTACAAAAACATATTAAGAAGGTAGTGCACCCCGATCAAATGGGGTTTATCCCAGGGATGCAAGGTTGGTTCAACATCTGGAAATCAATAAATGTAATTCATCACATCAATAGACTTAAGGTTAAGAATCATATGATTATTTCAATAGATGCTGAGAAAGCATTTGACAAAGTACAACACCCCTTCATGCTCAAAACACTAGAAAAAATAGGGATGGTAGGAACATACCTGAACATTGTAAAGGCTATTTATGCTAAGCCCACTGCCAACATCATTCTCAACGGAGAAAAACTAAAAGCATTCCCTCTAAAAACTGGAACAAGACAGGGATGCCCACTGTCACCACTTCTATTCAACATTGTGCTGGACATGCTAGCCAGAGCAATTAGACAGACCACAGAAATTAAAGGTATTCAAATAGGAAAAGAAGAACTCAAGCTGTCTCTATTTGCTGATGACATGATCCTATATTTAGAGGATCCAAAACACTTCACCAGGAAACTTTTAGACCTAATTAGTGAATTTAGCAAAATAGCTGGATGTAAAATAAACACACATAAATCAAATGCATTTATCTACATAAGCAATGAATCATCTGAAAGTGAATTGAGGAAAACAACTCCATTCAAAATAGCCTCAAATAAAATAAAATATTTGGGAATCAATCTAACGAAAGAGGTAAAAAACCTCTACAACAAAAACTACAGAACATTAAAGAAAGAAATTGAGGAAGACCTTAGAGGATGGAAAGATCTTCCATGTTCTTGGATAGGAAGAATCAATGTAATCAAAATGGCCATACTTCCAAAGAAGCTGTACAAATTTAACACAATTCCAATAAAAATTCCTATGACATTCCTCACAGAAATAGAAAAAGCAATCATGAAATTCATATGGAAGAACAAAAGACCCAGAATAGCCAAAACAATCCTGGGCAGGAAGAATAACGCAGGAGGTATCACAATACCAGACCTTAAACTCTAATATAGAGCAATAGTGATAAAAACAGCATGGTATTGACACTAAGATAGACAGATAGACCAATGGTACAGAATAGAGGACCCAGAGACAAACCCACGTAAGTACAGATATCTCATACTAGACAAAGGTGCCAAAAACATACAGTGGAGAAAAGATAGCCTCTTCAACAAATGGTGCTGGGAAAACTGGAAATCCATATGCAATGAAATGAAATTAAACCCCTATCTCTCACCCTGTTCAAAACTTGACTCAAAATGGATCAAGGATTTAGGAATTCGACCTGAGACTCTTCACCAAATAGAAGAAATAGTAGGCCCAAATCTTCTTCATATTGGCTTAGGACCAGACTTCCTCAACAAGACCACCAGAGCACAAGAAATAAAAGGAAGAATCAATAAATGGGATGGGTGCAAACTAAAAAGCTTTCTCTCAGCAAAAGAAACAATCAAGAATGTGAAAAGAGAGCCTACAGAGTGGGAAAAAATCTTTTCCACACACACTTCAGACAGAGCACTGATCTCCAAAATTTATAAAGAACTTACAAAACTGTACACCAAAAATGCAAAGAGCCCAATCAATAAATGGGCTAAGGAACTGGGCAGACACTTCACAGAAGAGGATATACAGGCTATTAACAAATATATGAAAAAGTGCTCATCATCTCTAGTAATTAGAGAAATGCAAATTAAAACCACCCTAAGATTTCATCTAACTCCAATTAGAATCGCTATTATCAGGAATACAAGCAATAACAAGTGTTGGCGTGGATGTGGGGAAAAAGGCACACTTGTACATTGCTGGTGGAGTTGCAAATTGGTGCAGCCACTTTGGAAAGCAGTATGGAGATTCCTCAAAAAACTTGGAATGGATCCACCATTTGACCCAACTATCCCACTCCTTGGTTTATACCCAAAGGTCTTAAAATCAGCAAAATATAGGGATGCAGCCACATCTATGTTCATAGCTGCTCAATTCACAATAGCTAGAATGTGGAACCAAGCTAGATGCCCTTCAATTGAAGAATAGATAAAGCAACTGTGGTATATATACACAATGGAATATTACTCAGCCATAAAAAAGAATAAAATTATGGCATTTGCTGGTAAATGGGTGGAGTTGGAGAATATCATGCTAAGTGAAATAAGCCAAGTCCAAAAAACCAAAGGCTGAATGTTTTCTCTGATCAGTGGATGCTGATACCTAATGGGGGGGAGGGGTGCCAGGGGTTATGGGGAGGATAGAAAAGAATAGAGGAAATATGGATGGTGTGGAGGAAAATGGGATGGGAGGGGATGGGGGCAGGAAAAATAGTAGACTGAGACAGACAGTACTACCCTATGTAAATGTCAGATTATATGAACTGTGTGAATAAAAATAAATTAAAAAAATAAAAGATAAAAAAAAGAAATAATAAAAGATAAAAATTCCATATAAAATAATTTTTATTTTAGTTCTTATCATCTAATAAATTATTGTAAGCAATTTTTAGAGAATATTGATATGTTATTATATCTCCATATTGAAAGGTCATAAAATCATTACATTTTAAATTATAGTGTAATAGTAAATTTTATGTGTCAGCCTGACTGGGCTAGGGGATGCCCAGATTATGGTAGAACATTATTTCTGGATTTGTCTGTGAGGGTATTCTTGAAAGAGTTTAACCTTTGAATTCATAGCCTGAGTGAAAATCTGCCCTTACCACGGTAGGCAAGTATCATCGAAGACTCTGAGGGCTCTTCAGTAGAACAGAAGGGTGAGGAAAGGGTGACTGTTCTCTTCTTTCCAGGACCTCAAATGTCAGAACTCTTGTTTCTTGGGTTTCAAATACTGGAACCCTGGGATTTACATGAGTTGCTGGTCCATTTCTTCTGACCTTCTCAGAACTGAAAGTTACAGTATGGGTATCTCTGATTCTGAGCCCTTGAAATGCAAATCCAATTGTACCACTGGTTTTCCTGGTTTTCTGTCTTATAGTTGGCATATCATGGCAATTCTTGGCCTTCACAATTGCAACAGCCAATTCTCATCCTAAATCTCTGTTGTAGCTACTTGTTCTGTTTCTCTGGACAACTCTGATTCATACACTCATACACATAATGTCAAATATAGTAAGTAATATGTATAATAAACAAATAGAAAGTTGAAGCATTGCTCACATGGCATTGTTAAAAGACATACTAATCCTTCTTGGTGAACACGTGGAAGGGGATATTTTAGAAAAGTAACAATTGCTGTTACAAATATGAGGTTTGGAAAGGGAGTTATGTTTTTCATTTTTTGTGTTGGGTAAATTGATAAAATATACTCTAAAGTAAGTTAAGTTATGGTGACATTATGAGAAATAAAAAGGTTAGGAACATCAAAATTGAACCAGAATCCAATCCATGACACTTAAAATAAAAATGAAAAGCATTGGATTTTACTGCCTCAGATGATCTTTCAGAGAGGTGTTTCTCTTTTATTCACCATTTTTGTTCTTTGAAAACAATCAATCTTAATTATTAGTTTGGGGTAATTTTGATAGGTACTGTTTTCCAACTATAGATGTACTAAAATTTGAAATGATAAAATGGACCACAGATACTCATGAAACAAGCTTTATGCATATGGTAGTCAAGAGGGATATCATCAAATATTTCCAACTGTCTTTCTTGGGGTCATGGTAACTTGTCCTTTCTCATCTTCCTTTGAAGTTGAGCATGGCCACATTATTTGCAGTGTCGCATGAAATATGGGTGGAATTGACATGTCTTTTCTGGATGGAATCTTTAAGATTAAGATTGCCATTCACTATGTTCATTGTGCATGTTGAAATGAGTTTGAAAACATATGTCAAGGTGAGCTCTTCGATTAGCCTGAGTCTGCCATTGCCTGTGAAAAGCAAAACCCATCTTCCAACCCTTGTTGTACTAATAGCATAAACACGAAGCAAACGTTTCCCTTATTGGAGGTCTAAGATCTTAATTTTGGTTATTTTGTCATAAACTGGAATCTCCTAAATAAAATAATAAATCTTGGCAGCATTGGTAAACACACATTACTGGTTTTGTGACAATGAAAAGTATTACCTCAAATATTCCTAAAAAGAGGACAAAAACCATTAATCAGTGTTTTCACTCATTTAGAAATGAATTTTCACTCCTTCACAATACCCACTGTCACCTCAAATTTATGATAGAAAATATATTGAAAGAACACAAGATTTTCATCGTTTTCATAGATGATGTTTCTTTGCCAATATCTGGATCACAGTGAACATTTGGGAAATGTTAGCACATGGATTTTCTTATCTATTGCTGGTAGCATTTATGAACCATGATTATTTGGGGTTTTAATGTGGAGTCATAATGTCATACACAAAACAGCTTCAAAAAGCAAATGAGATAGGGAAAGTCAGGATTAAGCTTAAAGAGAAGTGACCAAAATTTATTTAATGTAATAATGTGATTTCATATGTAGTAATCAGCAGGATAAAAGGACAAATAAGTGCAGATGGAGTCATGAAGAATAGATTCCCAATCACTTTATCAACATCATCCTCTCCATATTATAGACAGAATATGCTTCTTGGATGTAATCCCATTGTGGGAAACATTCTTGATTTAATATAGTTGATAAAATATCCCAACCATAAAAACCAGAGCATTCAATTAAAGCAATCTGTGTAAAGGGAAGTTCCTGTTCAATAGGCAAGAAATTAGACCCATCATAGAAGAGATGAGGAGTGACAAATTGTACTAAGAGGAATGAAAAACTTTCAGGTGATAGAGAAAAGAATAAGTGCACTTTGGATGCTTGCATGTGATCTGAAAACACTGCGGTATCGTCAGCATATAAGATCATTTCTGGTGAAACACAGATAATCTTGACAGTATGAAACAACTAAGATCTGGATGCTGTCTTGAAAGAAAAGTCATGTAGTGATCTTCCTGACTCTCATCTTTAGGGGTGGCAGTGAAGAATAGAATCTTTATTTGATTACAGAAAAATTAGGGAGGTTCTGGAAAACAACCATCAGAAGTAAAAGGATAGTATTTTTCTTAGGTCCCTAACTCACCACCAATTTCTAATAATTTTATGCAGAAAAGTTAACCAGATTTGTATTTATCTTTCCTGATTACAAACTGTGAAGGCACACTGCTTCTTTCAAAGTGACCTAAAGATAAGGAGCTTTTTCCCCTATTGTAAGAGAAACTTTCATATTAGCTGTTAAAATGTATTTGAATAATAAAATAAAACAGAGATGATAGATTTTGTTTCACTATGAAAAAGTATTCAGGACATCTTACTGATTGTATAATGAGGGAATGCATAAGATAGTGCTAGTATGTGATCAAAATTTCACTTTTTTTCCTGTTGTAATATTTTAAAACAATATTAAATATTCATCCTTTTTATAATCATTTACACAAAACAAAGAAACTTTTTTTGTCCGAGAACTAAGTTGAGAAGACAGAGTTCTTTAGAGGCTTTACTATCTCAGGGAGAATTAAAAAATGATTCAATGGTACTTAATTTAAATGAGCAATTAGAGAATCTGCATAATTTGTAAATCTACATTTTATTATGATGTTCATTCTGTTTCCCCATGAATGATATTAGAAAATGGAACATTTACTTATAGTCAAGGAGAGAAGTTAGAAAAATGTGTCAAATAATAATAGGAAACTATGCCAGAATAACAAAGAAACAGTCAAATAAAAATCGATTAACATAATAAGACTTTATCCCTTGCCCGTCCAAATCCAGTGCAGAAAAGTGGTTTTTCTGATTAGCATATGAGATGGCTAAGGAAGTTTTGTAAAAACTGATCTGGGAAATGTAATAAGCAAAGCACACATCACAGCATTTATTATTAGTTTTATTATAGGACAGCTAGCCAACAAATGCCCTGTCAGAGATGGGTTATTAATTTTCTCACACATTGTACATATTTTGCTATAACTTGAAAGAAGATATCAATACATACCTTCACTTAAATAAATTTTAAAAAGGTAAGGTGAGCAAGAAAACAACCTAAGCCCTACATATTACTATCATATTCTTTTAGTCTTCTATTATGTATTTGTTTATGACTCAGTGTAGCTTCTGAACTGTCAGTTACCAATGTTGTCTCTATGTGTCCTTTCAATTCTTAGAAATTTGTTGTCAAAATTCAGACTAAGTGGACATGCACAAGGTCCTGTGCCCATTCTTTAGTGCTTTCCTGTGTTTAAAATGTGCTTCAAAATAAATAAAATGTGTTTAATTTAAATTTAATTTTGTTCTCTAAAATTCTCTCTCTCTCTCTCTCTCTCTCTCTCTCTCTCTCTCTCTCTCTCTCT
>JAJEJO010001246.1:201764-256653 GCA_020662805.1 Glaucomys volans
TCTCTCTCTCTCTCTCTCTCTCTCTCTCTCTCTCTCTCTCTCTCTCTTTCTTTTTCTTTAATATGAAAGTAGTAGAGTACTACTGGGGGAGAGAGAGAGGATCCTGAGAGGACCCTGAAAGGTACAAGAGAAGGTCTTAGGGAGGTTAGAAAAGTTCAAAACACTTTATAAGCATATATGGAAGTTTCACAGTGAGACCCATAGTTTTGTACAATTAATATAAACTAATAGTTACAATAAAATACATGAAAATGTAAAAAAAAATTCCTTTTTTTGGTAAGCTTTGCTCAAAGTGCAGTATTAATTTGCTTTCGTAACCATAATTTTGTTTTAGCATTTGTGTAAAAGTCTGTTCTCTTTTTCTTAGTTTCTAAATGCTTTTCTAAAAGGATTAGAGATTGTTTTGAAAGACATGTGATTTTGAGAGACAGGGAAAGTAGGAGATGAGCTTGAAATAATCTTGTATTGCAAATTTTAGATAGAAGAAACAAAAAGAGAAGCAAAAGAAAAGAAAAAAAAAGAAAACAGAAAAAGGCAAGATTCTCAAACCTGGGTGCTGGGGTTGTAGTTCAGTGGTAAAGTACTTCCCCAACAGGTATGAGGCACTGCATAAAAATAAATAAATAAATAAATAAATAAATAAATAAATAAATAAATAAGATAAAGGAAATATGTCCATCTACAACTAAAAAAAGTGAAAAATAAAAATAAAAGGATTCTGAAAAACTTGGAAAATTGGACAATAAAAATTAATAAATATACTCACCTCCTGAACAAATTAAGAACACATGGATTGCCAGGCGTGGTCATACATGACTTTAATTCCAGCAGCTCTGGAGGCTCAAACAGGAGGTTTATGAATTCAAAGCCAGCCTCAGCAACTTAGTGTGGCCCTGAGCAACTTACTAAGAGCATATCTCTAATAAAATATAGAAAAAGACTGGGGATGTGGCTCAGTAGTTAAGTGCCCCTGAGATCAGTCTCCATTATCAAGAAAAAAAAAGAAGGAACACATGAATTTACATTTAAAACTAAGAAAAAACAACAAATAACAATAACAACAACCAAAGAGATGAAAAGAGAGAAGAATCTCTTCTTAATTGAGTAAAATATCAATTAATAAGTTTAAAAATATCTATTTGGTGACCAACACAGGAATAAACAGATTAGACAAAAATTACAAACAGATCTTAAAATTAGTAGGAAAAAACCTAATGAGAACAGCAAATTTATTTTCACAGGATCAAAATAATTTACTCACTAATTACAAAGAGGAAAAGTAATAACTGAGGAATGGAGAAATTTTGTGGAAACCAATTAACTAAAAGATTAAAATTAACATCAATAACAATGGGATAATTGAGCACTATGTACTTCCTAATATGATGTACTGATAAGTCCTAGGTATTTCTATTTGAGTATCCCTGCTAAAAATAATAAAGTTTAGCCACAAAGAAATATCGTACCACCTCATATTAAAGGTTGTATCCAGATAAACAATATGTATTTTCAAACATATGAACATTATGAATAGAAAAATAAAAGGTGGAAATGTTTCATATCAAGTGAATCTATGAAGTCATAAGTCAATGCATGATCCTAAAGGAGATCCCAGAGTAGGAGGAAAAAGTAACAACAGAAGAAATCTTTTAGATAATTGATAACATTTTAGTATGGGGGTGGATTAGATTTAAAATTAATAGATCAATGTTAATATCCTATTTTCATAAACAATGTGGTTTATGAACTATATTTATTATCAATTTTGAAGTAATTTATTATCAATAGGTCCAGAAATAAAAACAACACAAATAATGAAGCAAAAGGTTCAATTAAAACCTCTTGGTTATAAGATCGCTTTTATTAATCTTAAGTTCTAAATTGTATCATTATAAAAGTTATAAAAATGCTTTATTAGAAAATGCAGCCTGTAATATGAATCAGTACTACTTGAATCTAAGCCTTAAAATGATGAATTCAAAAGTTATTGAATTTTTAGGCATACAAAAGAGAATCATGTTTCATAGGCAAATACTTCAAAATAAAAAAAATATTGAAAATATTGCATGGGTTTATAATTAAAATCCAAGATGCCCTCTAATGTAAGATCACTGTTTGAAATATGAAATAAAACAAACAAAAATATCTAATGTTTGATTTTGGAGTGTTGACAGGTGCCAGAAAAGTAAGTCATACTAAGCTTCAAATATACTTTCATTGTTTTCAAAGTAAAATGATTTTCAGTTTGCAAAGTTAGAAAATACAAGGCTAAATAAAAAATAATTATCAAGTGGGATTACTTAGAGATTACTATATTGGATTTGAAGAACTTGTTGGACTATAAACATTACCTCCATTATGTACAAGGAAAGGACAAATGCATTTCTGAAAATGGGTGTCACTATGATAAACCACAGGACTGGGAAACATGTTGGAAGCCTGAGAAGGGCCAAACACTACTTACTTTTCTAAAAGAGATTAAAGTGGATGTCAGAATCTATGGTCACGTCAATTTAATGTCAAAATCCTTAATACATTCTGGAAAAGATTTGTATGGGTACTGCTTGAGATCTCTGGATAAAGAAAGTAATGAACCATCATAGCTCATCAATCTATAGCATTTCCTCTCTCTATGAGGTAGAATAAGGCAGTAATTTAGGCCCAAGTGTTTCGGTTCAATAATGCAGTCAAATAATTCTTTCATTATAGTTATGGAAAGTGGAAAAATAAGGGTTGGAAAACCATAGAGTTCAGTATGTGCATAAATGGTTTACAAAAATCATTCTCAGAGGGTACCACTAAATGAAACAGTATCAATACACAAAGACATGCTAAATTGCAGAACACAGTGATTTGTTTCGCACATTTTCCCTTGAGCTTTCTGGGTAAATAATTGTGTGAATATACTTTTCAAAACTATCTTATGAATGCAACCATATGGAGCATAATCTTTGAAGGTTTCTGACCACTTCTATTTCCCACATACATGATTTTCTTTTCCAATCATTATGGTTTTCCCACCATTAAAGTCAATTGAACCTTTTTTTTTTTTTTTTTTGGTTGGGGATTATAGTTCATTTGCAGTTTATTCAGAATACTCCTATTTTAAATCCAATTGACACTTTAGTTTCTAGAGGTCCTGATTATTGCTAGTGCCTTCATATCTGATGGCTTTATTGTGCACATAGAGCTATCTCCTGGCACTTTCCACTGACTGCTTAGAATTTTGTTTTATTTCCTAGTCTGGTAGTAATCATCATCTGCCTTCTAGTTGCCAAAACTTTGCTATTGCTATTTCCCTTTTATATGAATTTTGTATGTGCTTTTGTTTCTGTTTTAATGGAAGTAGAAGAAAATACATATTTTTTCATCTTTGTTTTAAAATTCATCAAATCCTTTTTCACATTCGAAATAATCTGGGCTGAGGGTAATAGGGTGGGGATAGATTTCCAGTTTTTATCATGATAACTTAACAGAGGAAAGAATTTTCCTTCGACACATTTTCTTCCCAAATGATAGAAAGTACAATTATATGTGTATTATTGTATGTATGAATATGTGTTTGTGTGTGTGTGTGTGTGTGTGTGTGTAGCAACAGGGAGCCCAGTATCAGTGATCCCTAGATTTCAAGTTTCAAAAAGGTTGTATTTAACTTAGCTAGACTTCCAAAAAGCGTAAAATGTAATTTTTAAAAAATTAACAATGTAAAGTTCAAAATTTTGGTGGAATGAAATGATCAAAAGAAAAACTGAAAAATGGACACAGATGACAGAAGGAGGTAGAGATAAAAACTGCATTTGTGGTTGGGGTATAAGGCAGTGGTAGAGCTTTTGTGTAGTATGGATGAAATCCTGGGTTCAATCCCAAGAAAGGGGAAGGAGGAGCAATACTCTGTGCTGTGTGTGTGTTTGTGTGTGTGTGTGAGAGAGAGAGAGAGAGACAGAGACCGAGAAACAGAGAGATGGAGTTCATGTGTATATTCCTATATTCAACAATTCAAATTAATGAGAAGTTATTTTCCACATTTCCCAGGTTTGCTATAAAATGTTATTAAGTATAGACAAAACATCAAAACATAACACTGTAATACTTAATTTAACATAATTATGTCATTAATAAATTAATCCCAAAATTAAATTCCTTAAGTACCCTATGAAATGATTTTCTGTTGCTTAATCATTTACGCTATTATTGAAATTTCACTCTCATTACAGCTATGTGTTTCAGGCAGGCAGTATATAAACCTACTTTGCTCAGACTTTATAAGCAAACTGTAGAATTAAACACTGATTTGGGAAATGAGAAACCTAATGTTATGGTTTGGATGTGAGGTGTTGCCCAAAAATTTACATGTAAGACAATGCAAGAAGGTTCAGAGGAGAAATAATTGGGCTGTAAGAGTCTTAATCAGTGATTTAGTCTCCTGATAGGGATTAACTGTGAGTGGTAACTGAATTGGCAGGGTGCAGCTGGAGTAGGTGGGAGTTGGGGCGTGGCTTGGGGTATCTATTTGTATCTGGTGAGTGGATTCTCTCTGCTTCTTGGTCACCATCTAAGTTGCTTCCTACTTCCACATTTTTCTGCCATCTTGTTCCTATCTCCCCTGGAACCCTGAGGAATGGAGCCAGCTTTCTATGGATTGAGATCTTTGAAACTGTGAACCCTCAAATAAACCTTTTCTCCTCTTCAATTCTGCTGGTTGGGTCATTTAGTCACAGAGGCAAAAAGTTGACTAAAACACCTGAATTCTATTCAATTCACTAATATTACTTGATAACATTAAAATGTCAATTTCCTTTGACTTCAGATTTAGAGGGACCTAAATTAAATTTGTCAAATTCCTGGAAGGTTTTTGACCACTTCTATTTCTCATACATATGATTTTCTTTTCCAATGATTATGGTTTTCCCACCATGAAAGTCAATATTAACATTAAAATCATTCTTAAGTGATCTTTTACAATGAAATACATTGATTACTTGAGATCAAATTTATTTCGTACCAAATACCAGAATACTTTCAAGATCTCTTTAAATTCTAAAATTCAATGTTCTCTATTATTTCAATTTTTAGTGTTGAAAAAAATCTAAGCATTCATTTTCTTCCTTGCACTCACTGAAACAATTTTTGAGCTTTTTGAATGATGTGAATAGAAGTCATTTCATAAACCCAAATGTCATTTTCTCTTTTGATGGTACTTAGAAAATTGTACTCCAGTGTTGTATTAATTATGTCTCATCTCAGTGGACTAAGTGCAAACAAGGCAAGAGACTCTTGAAGTCCTCAAAGTAAATGACAGTGCATGAATGGTGGATTTGTGGACTTAGTGTGAATGATCAGGTAAAGTCCACGTAGAGGCAGAGAGGATTTGATGCTTTGTATGAATCCTTTAAAAATGGAAGCTATGTACTTCTGTGACTGAGGAATGGTAAGCAGAAAATACATCTGAAAATAGGTCTCTTAGTAAAAGGTATTATATGTAATGAAATAACTAAATACTTCTAAATGCTGTGAATATTTCTAAGAGCTTTGGTTTCACATTTGCATTTAGTATTATGTAGATACCTACAGGGCTATTACAGGGAGCCCTCAGCAAATGAAGAGTGAGTGCATAAAAATACAGGCATAAACCTTACTCTATATCTTTTTTACTTGTATATGATAGTAGAATGTATTTTGACATACTATATATAAATGAAGTATAAATTCTCATTCTTCTAGTTGGTGCAGAAGTACATTGGCCATGTAATCATGTATACACATAGGATAGCAATGTCCAATTCATTCTGCTGTCTCTCCTATTCCTATTCCCAATCCCTTCCCTACATTTCCCTTTGTTTAATCCAAAATACTTTTATTCTTCCCTACCCACCCTATCCTTATTGGGAATTAGCATCCACATATCAGAGAAAATATTTGGCCTTCCCTTTTTTGGAATTGGCATATTTCACTTAGCTTGATATTCTCCAGGTCCAACCATTTACCAGCAAAACCATAATTTCATTCTTCTTTATGACTAATATTACATTGTGTCCATGTACCACATTTTCTTTATTCATTCACCTGTTGAAAGGAACCTAAGCTGGTTCCATAGCTTAGCTGTTGTGAATTGAGCTGCTATAAACATTGATGTGGTCATGTCATTGTAGTATGCGGATTATAAGTCTTTGGGGTATATGCCCAGGAGTGGGATAACTGGGTCAAATGATGGTTCCTTTCCTAGTTTTCTGAGGAATCGCCATACAGCTTTCCATAGTGGTTATACCAATTTGCAGTCCCACCAGGAATGTATGAGTATACCTTTCCCCCCACATCTTCAACAACAATTATTGTTATTTGTATTATTGATAGTTGCCAACCTGACTGGAGTGATATGAAATTTTGGTGTACTTTTAGTTTGCATTTCTCCAATTGCTAGAGATGTTGAATTTTTTTTTCATATATTTATTGACCAGTTGTATTTCTTCTTCTCAGAAGCATCTGTTTCATTCCTTAGCCCATTTATTGATTTAGTTATTATTTTTTTGTCTTAAGTTTTTTTAATTCTTCATATATCCTAGAGATTAATGCTCTATCTGAGGTGCAGGTCGCAAAGATTTTCTCCCATTCTGTAGGCATTGTCTTCACGTACTTGATTGTTTCCTTTGCTGTGAAGAAGGTTTTTAATCTGATACCATTGTATTTATTGATTCCTGATGTAGCTACTTGCTCTTTAGGACTCTTGCTGAGGAATTTGGATCTTGAACTGACATAATGGAGATTTAGGCCTACTTTTTTTCTAGTAGGCACAGGATCTCTGTCTAATGTCTAGGTCTTGACCCACTTTGAGTTGAGTTCTGTGCATGGTGAGAGATATGAGTCTAGTTTCATTTTGTTACATATGGATTTTAAATTTTCCCAGCACCAATTGGTGAAGAGGCTATCTTTTCTCCAGTGTGTGTTTATGGTACCTTTGTCTAGTATGAGATAACTGTATTTATGTGGGTTTGTCTCTGTGTCTTCTGTACCACTTTTGCCAAATAAACAAAATCACAACAGGCCCATATCAAGGCACATTATGATGAAAATACCTAACATACAGAATAAGGATGGCTTCTTAAAGGTTTCCTGAGAAAAATGAAAAGTCACCTTTAAAGTAAAACTAGTCCAGATCTCAGATGATTTCTCATCATAGACCCTCAAAAGTAGGAGGTATTGGAATATTATATATCAAGCTCTGAAAGAAAACATGTGCCAGTCAAGAATACTATATTCTGCAAAATTAAGCCTCAGAAGTGATGATGAAATTAAACCTTCCATGATAAACAAGAATCACAATGAGAAAGCTTGCTCTACAAAAGATATTCAAAAAGAATTCATGAAGCATTGAAAAATAAAATCAAACACCAGCAAAAGGAGGAACCACATTAGAATAGACAATCAAAAGAGAAACTATTTCAAATTAAAAACCAGAAATAAAGTAACGGGGAATAAAACCCATTTTTAACAATAACATTTAATGTAAATGACCTAAACTCATCAATTTCAAGACATAGACTGGCAGAATGGATTAAAAACCAGGACCCAACAACACATTGTCTCTAACAGATTCACTTCATAGGCAAAGACAACCACAGACTAAATATAAAAGGATGGGAAAAACATATCATTCATATGGGCATCATATACAAGCAGAGGCTACTCTTCTTATATCAGATAAAGTAGACTTCAAGCCAAAGTTAATCAGAATGGACAAAGAAGGATATTTCATACTGCTTAAGGGAATTATACATCAACAAAACATAAGAATCCTAAATATTAATGCTCTGAAACAATGGAATATCTACAGACATCAAACAAACCCATCTCAATTTAAAGAATCAAATAGACCACAACACAATAATGCTGGGTGACTTTAACATATAACTCTCACCTCTGGATAGATCCTCCAAACAAAAACAAAATAAAGTGGCTATAGAATGAAAAAATACAATTAATAATTTAGACTTCACAGACATATACAGAATATTTCATTCATTAATGACTGAATACACTTTCTTCTTAGCAGGACATGGAAACATCTCTAAAACTGACCATTTCTTAGGCTACAAAGCAACTCTTAACAAATTCAAAAAACAGGGTTAGTATCTTGGATTCTATTAGATCATAATGTAATGAAATTAGAAATCAACAATAAAATGAAAATAGATAATACTGTAATATCTAGAGACTAAATAATGTGCTATTGAATGACCAATGGGTAGCTGAAAAATTAAAAAAATACACAGGTAAATGAGAATAGCAATACAATGTATCAGATACATGGGACACTGTGAAGGCAGTTCTAAGAGGAAAGTTCATCACATTGAGTTCATTCATTAAAAGGAAATAAAGTCACCAAATAAATAACCTAACATTACATCTCAAAGCCTTAGGAAAAAAGAGAAAGAAACAATCAAAAGCAGTAGAAATAATTAAAAACAGAGCTAAAGTCAATGAAATTTAAATTAAAAAATTCAAAAAAATCAATAAAAAATACTCTTGAACTAAATAAACTCTATTAAATAGAAATGAAGACAATTTAATGTAAAAGATTAGAAGAAACTATATCAAAATATTAATTATAATTTTCACATGAGTGGTTTTACAATACATTTAATTTGTATGACAATTAAAATTAGGAAAATGATATTAAATTTTAAATCAAATAATAAAAGGTAGCTTAGGTCATAATTAAGGAAATAGATATAAAAGAATGGATGGTGTGAATTAAATTCAAATGAACCATTGTTTTTTGTATTGAAAGTCAGGAATATAAATTATTATGAAAATATACTTACACGGCTTTCATTTTAATGACTTTGATTCACTACTGATCTGGCTTATAAAAGGAAAACCAATAAAAATAATAGCAACAACACAAGAAAAAAATGTGTGAGCATAGTGTATTAGTCAGTATTTTCATTACTATGACCAAAAGATCTTACAAGAACAATGTACAGGAGGAAAAGTTTCTTTGGTGCTTATGGCTTCCAGGGTATCCTCAATCCACATATGGCTTACTCCATTGCTCTGTGCCTGAGTTGAGTTGGAACATCTTGGTGGAAGACTGTAGTGGAGGAAATCAGAATATAGCAACAAGGATGCAGAAGGAGACCTCAGCTCACCACAGACAAAATACATAACATAAAGGCCCACCCCCAGTGACCTACTTCCTTCAGCCACACCCTACATAACTACAATTTCTATCCAGTGAAGACTCTCATTTAAGACCCAATCATTCACCTCTGTACTTTCCTGCATTGTCTCACACAGGAGCTTTGGGAAGCACCTCATATCTAAACTATAATAATTAGCATCCAATACTATTTAACCTAATTTGTGGCCATTTATTTGTTCATCACATATCTATTGAATATTATTTATTTTCAGGCATTTTCTCAAATAAAATAATTTAAATTTAATAAACAGACTTATGTTGAGGAGTTCAAAGTGGTTGAAAACATGACCTCATAAATTACATGATGAGTGCTGTGGGAAGTGCTCTCTGAATCCAGAAAGGAGAATAGGTGACAAATTCTATTCATAACATTCCTTACATGCCTATCTTCCACAACTCCATTTCAAATGGCGTATCCCTCTTTTGCATACTTTAGTGTCCAGTGCCACCTACTTCATGAAATACTCTGTAGAATTTATCTCCTTTTAAACAAGTGCTTCTCCACAATTCTTCTGTCAAATTATTTCTGCTTTTCTAGATTGGCAGTTCTTTTCACATGCACTTCACTTAGGGGTTGCTATTACTTAACACTTTGTAACCAAAAATGTATTTACCTCAATTAGTTCTTGTATGTGGTGACTATGAGAATATGCCATTTGGATCTTCTGTGGAGACCATCATTGACAGCTGCAGCTACTGCTTCTTAGATTATTAATACATACATGTACTTTTCAAGTCTGTTCTTATCAAAGTCTGCTCACAAGCACTGGCTGAGCATGATCAGTAGAAGTCTACCCCAGTAAGGTGAGGAACTGTCTGACAGGAAATTTGAGCTACAGCCCTCCCTTGTCAAAATTTTCTCAGAACCTGCACTGCATCCTGAGTTTTATCGGAGACTTTTCTTCACCTCCACTTTCATTCACTGCTCTCAGCATTGCAATGTGGTGTGAAGTGCTCCCTTTTACTAATACTTCATTCCTCTTATTCTTCATGGACCTTTCTCTCAATATGTTCTTTGCATCTCTAATTTGATTTTTTCATCTGCTTTTCAGAGGACCTGAAGTAAAATAAATGGAGCCAAGGGTGTCACAGGAAGATAGGCAAAAATATGATGGTTGAGGATTGGCCCACATACCACCTCCTAGTCAAGAAGGCCCCATCCTGAATCACATAGCCCCTGGAACAAGATGAAAGACCAATTACTGATGCAACTGGTGATCTGGGGAAACACCACTTGCCGATTGAGATTCAGATACTTGAAATACATGAGAGGAGCAAAGACAAAGGCAAGAGAGTTTCCTGGTTATTTCCAATGGTATTGATGAGTATAGGGTCTTGAGCAAACATAACTGTTTGCTAAACGTAAAAGCCCAATGTGAAAGCCAAAGAGTTCTTGATAGTGTAAAAGAGGACTTCATTCCCTGAAGTGGAAAAATTGGAATGAATGAGCAGTAGATTAAGGATCCAATAGAGACACAGAGCCCTACTGATGTGTAAATGTTTATCCAACACAGATCTTTTATTGTAAGTGCAGGACCTTGTTTTGGTAACTCTGGGACCAAGAAACATGAATGGGGACATATGAGCGAAATTCATGATGTTGTCTTCCCAGGAGATTCACCCCAAATCTCAGAGCTTGGATGAGTTGGCCACCCTTTCTTAATAAAACCTGGTATAACCTCTCTGCTGGAAGATTCACCAGAGGCCTCTCAGAGGCAAAGTGACACGTTGTTCCTCAGTGCTGCCCAATTGTCCCTGATAAATAGACTGATAATCAGGGATAAATTTCTGTATAAACTAGCCAGGGACATGCTGTGCCTAATAAGGGATTAAATGTATTATAAAACAAAGGACCTGAAGGAATCAATTTGTACATCTGGGAAGAACTAGAAGCATGCCTCAGGATGGAATTTTGAGCATGTTTAAAAGGGTCAGAAGTAGCTAGAATCCATCGGCTCTTATACATTTTCCAGTGCACAGGATTCAAGCACCCTGGCAAAATTCCAAAAGATGAAATAAAATTGCTATTTGACTGGCACGCAGAGGCTCAAAGAATTGGTCAACAACGAGTGAAGTATTGTCTGAATTGCCCTGGCAAACTCTAAAAGAAAATAATAAAAAAGTCTTACTGGAGTGAGTACATAATATGAGAACAGAAACCCACCAGAACCCATATTCCGTGGAAGAGCCTAAACAACACACCTTTCACTGAGGTCATTGGGAAGGCTCTAGGGAAACGGTAATCTGCTTCACAAAAACGTTAGATGACAATGCTTCAGTCTAAGTCATTAATGGCATAAGGAAAGGTGGCACAGAGCTGGGATCTGTGATATACAATAGGATTATGAAACTTCATGTAATAGAAGGGAGAGATGAGTGATAACATCAAAGGCCCTGATACCCCAATTGTCATCAAGTCTAGAGAGGACACTAAAGGACTTGATCTGCGAGGTAGTATGAAATGGTTAAGAGAGTATGTCCTCTCTAGGAGAAAAATAAAAGAATAGCCATTAAGGGTCATGTTTAACATCTATAACCAGAAAAAGGGGAGAATAAGACAGAAGACTTTGAGGGTGATAGCCCCAATATATTGTGATCCACCTCAATTTTCAGATCTACAATTCATGACTGGAGATAATGTACCTGAAGAACAACACCTGACACATATTGACAACTACTTGCTTCACTACCCTCTACTCTCCTTTTTCGAAGTTTCCCATTCAGGGGGAAAAAAAGCCAATAGGAGAAGATGATCTGCATAGAAAACATAATCTGTGTGGTTGAAAGGGTGACATATGGTGGTCATAAAAGGCACTGTTCTGATCAACTGCAAGTTGCATTATTGACTGGTTGTTCCAGCAGATTCCCATATGAGTTACTGATGGAATTCACACCAAAGCCACATTCCCATGGCTGGTCTTTAAGAACTAGAATGGAGAAGATAGTGCCTCAGGAACATTCCTATAAGAAGATGAGGATCTCTGACAACAATTTGGACTCAATAATTCTCCATTTGCTTGGTTGAACTTTCTTAGAATAGTGCAATAGACTGAGACTCTTCTTATCCAATATTTCTTTCTCCTATTCTTTAAAATTATCAGATCCACACATTGGTCTGCAGGGTCTTCCTGCCTTTTAACAGTTTCTTCCCCATTGTCCTTCAAAATTCTTTTTCTGAATGAAGCTATTGCAGCTATAATTCTGATTTGTTTCTGTTTATTGAAGAACTAGAACTGATTAACAGTATCTTAAATTGTATACCAAGTACAAAGTTTAATAAGTAAATATAAATAAAAAGCATGTAGTAAAAATTATTTGAATATGGATAATTATTTACTTTTTTAAAAGACCACATAGAACATCAAGTTGTGATTTCATCCAAGAGAGTTAGATATTCACAAGACAAGGGATGAAGCGATTAACCTGATGATTTCTCTGTCATTTAACATTTTGAGTTAAGAGAAAATTCAGAAATGATAACTTTCAAGTGTGCTGAATACTTTCAAAAGTTATCAGCAGTATATAAGCAGAATATAGAAGTTAATCTTTGTATTTCTTATATAAGGAAAGTAATTTTTAAATTAGTTTTCATAGAAGAAAACATTGTACATGTAGTTATTTAGATGGAGCTCAATAAAATATCAGTATCAAAACAGATCATATGAAAAAATTACTCCCTATGGTGATTTGAATTTATTAGTTATTGTTTCTTCTACTTCAAGGATTTTGAAAGTGATGAGAAGAAAATCAATTACTAGTGAAATGACATGCTTAGCAGCTCTCCACAGCAGAGCTTTTTGAGCTTTAAAAATTGTTCTGGCACAGCTACAGTTTATTGTCAAATGGAATGTGAAAAAAAGTACCTTTGACAATTAACAAGTATTCTTTAACTTTGGAAATCTCAGTATCCATAATTGTAATAACATGGATATTAATTAAGAATGCAGCAGTAGAAGATGGTCGATGAGAGGATGGGAGCCCTTTCCAGTTGCTCCCTCAGTCTAAGATTCAAGCAGCAGGAACATTTCTTTTCAGCAAAGTAGGTGACAAAGGGATTTCAGTGAAATTCAGTATTGGGCAGTAATATAATCATAGAGACACAGAAATTCAGGAGCTTTGAATATAGAAGAAATTATACATTAGAAATGGGCCAACTTTCTGCCACTCCCTGTTGCTCTGGTGTTCTTACTGACAATTGACTACAGAGGGGAGGATTAAAAAAGGTAGAAAGAGAGAAAAGCACTTCAAATAAATTTTTTATTTGCAAATTATTTATTTATCTATTTATTTTCAAGAGAAGCTGTGAACATAGAGAGAGGGTGATCTTAATTGAACCAAAGACATTATGGAAAACTGATGATTGAAAAGTGCTCTTAAATTCTTGGCTGGTAAGTGGAGGGTTGAGCAGGAACCATTTGCAAGTGGTCTTGCTGGAGCTTTCAATGTCAATAGCTTGGCAGTTCATAAAAATCATTGACAGAACTTCATAGTGAATGCCTGCCATGAGGTACAGTAGAGCCCCACTGCAACTGAAGTAGGCACAGAGAGATTAGGCCCAGAGGGATCCAGGCTGGGTACACCAAGAGGAGAGAGGCTTGCTTTCCCTTTGTTTCTGGTAGTTCATATGACCAGCTGAAAAGAGGCCAGAAACTGGTCAGATAGGTACATTTGTACTCCAGGTCTAATCCTGGAAAATTCACATCCATGTGGTCAATTATGTGAGGCTTATAGAAGGTGATAACCCTATATTATTAGGGGAATTTTGAAAAAGTTCCTGAGAGCCAGACATCAAGTAGTGTTAGGCATATGACCAGCTACAGGGAACGTGAATCTAATTTCTCTGGAGTAAATATCACCTGACAAAGTTCAAAAGGACCATCAGAACTAAACCCCAGATGCTAGAATTTTCCATTTGGAACTCTGCATCAGCTCAGCTCTGGAAGGTTATTAATCTAGTCTGTTCAAACAAACTCCAATTGTCACTACTCAACAATGTGTCCTACCTTACACTGTGAGAAAGGAAGCTGAGAACCACTACAACCACCCTCAGTTCCAGGCCACAGTGGATTGAAGCTTGGTGAGAAACACAAAATGGTTGGATTTAATAATCCCACTCTTTGATAAAATAGGTACATAATTCAAAAAGAAATCCAAAGAAGGGAACAAAAGTAGAGGCACTGAACATTCATGCATGTCAGCAATTTTGATCATCTTAGTGAAGACAATCCCTTCAATTTCCACTGAGTTTTTCCCTACTTTACCTTTGCCATTTTCCATTGTGTGTGTGTGTGTGTGTGTGTGTGTGTGTGTGTGTGTTTGCCATGCTGATTGGTTTGAGAATATGTATACAGATGATTTTTTATTTCATTTTTGTCACCTGTTTTTTATTTAGTTTGTTTTGAATTTGAAGGTGTAGAGCTTCTATGGGTTTGTTTTGATTTGGTTTTTGATTGTTTTTATCTTAGTTTTCTTCCTCTTATGATTTCATCTTCCCTTTCAATCAGATCAGATGTATTCTCAGCTGAATTTTATCAGACTTTTAAAGAAGAACTAATGTCAATCATCCTCAAATTATTTCATGTGATACAAAGGTAAGGAACACTCCAAAAGCACATTTTATGAAGTCAGCATCAGTTGATACTAAAACCAGACAGACATGTCAAGGAAAGAAAAATATAGACCAATATCCCTGATGAATACAGGTGTGAAAATCCTGAATAAAATATTAGCAAACACAAAAAAATTAAGAATATTGTACACCATGATCAAGCTAGTTTCATCTTAAAGAAGCAAGGTTGGTTCAATATGTGCAACTCAATAAATGTGACTAATTACATAAAAAGAATAGAAAACAGAAATTATGTGATTATCTCAATAAATGCACAAAAAGCCTTTGACCAACTCCTGCAACCATTTATGTCAAAAACACAATAAACTAAATAGAGAAGGAGTGTACCTAAATACTATAAATGCTATACATGACAAACCCAAAACCAACAACATATTGACTAGAGAAAAACTGAAAGCATTTCCTCTAAAATCAGGATCAAGTCAAGGATGTCCACTGTCACCACTCCTATTTAGTATAGTTCTTAAAATTTTAGCCAGTGTGATCAAGCAGGGGAAGGAAATTGAAGTGAAACAAGTAGGAAAAGAATACAAACTAGGTCTGTTTGCTGATGACATGATCCTATCCTTAGAAGACAAAACAAAACAAAACAAAAAACAATAGAACTGCTCCAGAATATTTCTAGAACTGATAAAAATATTCATCAAATATTCAGGAGACAAGACCAATACACAAAATCAATAGCTCTCCAATACTCCAATAATGAATCTACCGAGGAAAAATCAAGAAAATTATTCCATTCTCAATAGCCTTAAAAAAAAAACTTGGGGGTAAACTGAAATAAGGAAGTGAAAGACTTCTATAATGAAGATTATAAAACACTGAAAAAGGAAATTGAGGAGGATTTTATAAGATATTTATATATAGGGAGAATCTACATCATTAAAATGGTCATACTAGCAAATGCAATATAGAGATTCAATGCAAAACCCATCAAAATACCTACAACATTCTTTCCAGAACTAGAAAATAAAACAGTCCTAAAATTTATATGAAAAAATAAAAAATCCAGAATAGTCAACGCAATCTTGAATAATAACACGGAGGCCGGAGACATCAAAATACCTGATTTCAAATTACACTATAGAGCTACATTCACAAACAACATGGTATTCACATAAAATCAGATGTGAAGACCAATGTAATAGAATAGAATTCGGAGACAAATCAACATAAATACAGTTGTTAAGAGTTAGTAACAGCAGTGATGTGAACCGACAACATTGTAGGGTCTTTAAAAAACAATCAAGTAGCTTGTAGAAAAACAAGCATACTAGTCCTTAAAATTAATATGTGGAAACAAAGGGAGTAAACTAAGAAAAATGTCAAGACGCTATTTACATGTATGATTACACAAATGGTGTGACTCAACTTCGTGTACAACCAGAGAAACAACAGCTATACCTCATTTGTATACAATGAATCAAAATAAATAAATTAAGAAAAAAAAAAAAAAGAAAGAAAGCTCAGTGGGGCTAACTCCTGCAGGGTCTCCTGAGGTCATGGTGAAGTTTGGATTTAAGCCTGTAGGTTTCAATGTATTTCAAAAGAGAAATTTCTTTAATAGCACAGGCACAATGAGATGAAGTCTGCCCAGTCATTGATACCAGCAGCCACAATTACAGAATTGACTTGTAAATGAAGCTCCCCTGAACAGGATGGGCAACATGGTGGTTTCAGAGAGGATAAGCTAGGGTCAAAAACTCCCCTGCTCTATATGTAGGAAAGTTAAACATCTGATTGGTAGAGACTGCGAAGGTGGAACTCAGTTCTTCTGACTGATGTCAAACAGCAATAAATTTGGAAGCAGTATTGTTTCCTTTGTTCTGTGCTTGGACATGATTCATTATCTCTCTCTCTCTTTCTCTCTCTCTCTCTCTCTTTAGAGTGCTTTCAGCTTGTGCTTTACTTCACTTTTCACTCATAAAATTCTCTTGTTTGGAACTTTGTGTCTAACTTTAAAATTTTTTTTCATCGGTGCATAAGAACCAAGATTTGGAGCTTTAGCTCCCAACTCTCCTGTGACAGTCACATAATTCTTGACAAAGGTGCCCAAAGCACAAGCTGGAGAAAATACAGTCTCTTGTTAAAAAATGTTAATGAAAAAAACTGTATATCCATAAGCAGATGAATGAAACTAGATCCCTATCATTCGCCAGGCACAAAAATCAACTCAAAGTGGATCAACAACCTTGGAATCTTACCAGAAGTGGTGACACTGCTAGAATAACAAGTGAGGGCAATTCTCCAAAACATTGGCATGGGCACTGACTTCCTCAATAAGAGTCCTAAGACTCAGACACTAAAACCAAGAATCAATAAGTGGGATAGCATTAAATTGAAAAGTTCCTGTACAGCAAAGGAAGCAATTAATACCGTTAAGAAACAACCTAAAGAATGGGAGAAGATCTTTGCCAGCTACTCTTCCAATAGGTGATTATTAACCAAACTATATAAAGACAAAAATAAATCACCTTAACACCAAATAACTAAAAACACACTCAGTAAATGGGCAAAAGATCTAAAAAGACATTTCTCAGAATAAGAAATACAAATGACCAACAAATAAAAAAAAAATTCAACCTTCTTATTAATCAGGGAGATGCAAATCAAAACTACACTGAAATTTTATTATACCCCAGACAGAATGGCAACCATCAAGAACAAAAATAAAAATAATTTCTGGTGAGGATGTTGGAGGAAATGTACACCTGTACATTGTTAGTGGGAATGAAAGTTGGTATATCCCCTTTGGAAAGCAGAATGGAGATTCCTCAAAATACTAGGAGTGGAGCCAAAATTTGACTTGGTTATCCCACTATGAAAGAACTAAAATCCGCATATTATAATGGTATGGGTACACCAATGTTTGTAGTAGCACAATGCACCATATTATGGAACAAATCTAGGTGCCCATTAATACATGAATGGATAAAGAAAATATGGTATACATACAAAATGGAGTTCTACTCAGCCATGAAAATGAATGAAATTGTGTCTTTTGTTGATAATTGGAAGGACTGGAGGACATCATGCAGAACAAAATAATATAAGCTCAGAAAGTCAAGGGTTGAATATTTTCTATCATATATGGAAATTAGAGAGAAAAAGGAATATAAAAAGGGCATAACGTGAGAATGGAAGGGAGAACAGCAGAGTATAACCAGGGGACCAAGGATGAGAGAAGAAGAGATGCAAAGGGGAAGAATTAGAGAATAAAGTTGACATAATTATGCAATATGTATGGATGATTGTGCCACAATGCATTCCAATTTTACATATAACCATAATACATCACTTAAAAATAAAACTAAAAATAGAAAGAAGATCAATAGATCAAAGGGATTAGGAAAATGCAGGGGGGAGGACTGGTACTGGGGATTGAAATGGAGAAAACTATGTTATATACATTTATGAATATGTCAAAATGAACTCCACTATTATGCATAACAACAATGCCCTGAAATAAAAATAAATAAGAATTTTAAATTAAAAAATATGTGAAATTGTGAATAGAGTGTAAGCTACAAAATTTTCTTCCACAAAGTAACATAAACTATTAACCACATAGTGTTCTGTACATTGATAATGCCAATATACACTGGTGGAAGAGAGGGGAAATATTTTCAATTTATGAAATTGATAAAAAGTCCAAATATAAACATGATATCCCTGATAACTATTATTAATTGCTCACCCATTATATTTGTTGTTGATGTTGCTATTGTTGTTTTAAACTTAGAAGCAGAGTCATGCCTGCCAGAGCCTGCCAAAAAAAATGCCATAAATTTACTTGTGTTACTTTGGTGTGATGTTGTAATAAGCTTTTATTGTCACACTGTTGTTTGGGCAGGTGTTGAGATTTTTGTTTGCTTCCTTCTTGCATGTGTGTGATGCTGTAAACCATTAGAGTTTAGTATCACTGTTTTACTAACATGAAGTTTAATGATGAACCGATTAGTCCTTACTGTTGGCATATCTTATTATTTGAAAATAGACACTTTCTAAAGATCTTTGTTATTATCTGAATAATTTGGGTGAATTTAAAATAAAAATGCCATTAACCGAGAATTGAATGAGCATTTTTTTTTTCTGATACAAATTATACATACTGAGTTGTTTCTAAATAGAGTGCAGAATACGGTAAGTTTTGACAATTGTTATTTATCGTATATATGTACCACATCAAGATACATTACCTTCTGTGAATGTACATCATTCAGAGAAGATACCTCCACCCTCATTCCACTCTGCAGTTCAGTTATCTCCCATCCCCAGGCTCAGGTAACCACTGAATCAAGAAATAAATCCCATTGACATTATCTACAAAACTACACATACCTAGGAATAATTTGTACCAAAGAGATGAAAGATCTTTACAATGAAAGCTACAAACTATGGATGAGGGAAACTGAAAAGGATACACAAAAAATGGAAAGATATTTTATGTTCGTGGATTTCAGGAATCAATATTGCCAAAGATAACCATACTAAAAAAATGATTGAGTCAATGAATTCTCTATCAAAATATCAACGACCTTCTTCACAGCACTAGAAATAACAATCTTAAAATTCATGTTTAACTATGCACACACACCCAAACCCAAATAACCAAAACCATCTTGATCAAAAAAAAAAAAAAAAAAAAACCAAAGACACAATGATACCTGCTTTGTATTACAAGGTACTCTATAAAACTATGGTAATCACAAGAGTATGGTATTGGCATATAGTAAATGTACAGGCCAATGAAGCAGAATGGAGAGCTTAGAAGTAAACATATATCTTCAGAAAAGTGGATTTTTTAAAAAAGTGCTGAGAACACACACTAGAGAAGGGACAGTCCTCAAAAAATAATTCTAAAAAAATTGGATTCCGCATAGAGAAGAAAGATATTAGATTTCTGTCTCTCAACAACTTATAAAAGTAAATCAAAAATGGATAAAAGTCTTAAATGGGAAACCTGAAACAACTGAAATGAATGACTAGAAGAAAACAGGAGAAATGCTTCAGGATATTGGAATGGACACAGATATTTAATCACAGGAAACAATAGCAACAGTAAACAATTGGGATTACATTGAATTCAGAGTCTTCTGTATTGCAAAGGAAACAGTCAGTAGACAGAAGAGATAACCTACAGAAAGAGAGAAAATATTTACACTCTATATATCTGATAAGGAGTTGATATCTGGAATATATAAGTAATTCACAGAACTATATATAAAAAACAAAACAGAGCAACAAATATGTAAATAATCCAGGTTTAAAATGTGCAATAGGACTAAGAAGACTTTGCTCAAGTAAGACAAACAAATGCCCAGCAGGTATATGAAAATAATGCTCAACATCAATTATCATAGGTAAATGCATGTCAAACAACAAGACATCACCTCTCCCCAGTAAGAATGGCTATCATCAAAAACACAGAAAAATAACACACTGTTGCTCTGGGTACAGTCATCATGTCATTATAGAAAATGATGTAAAGCTTCCTCAAAAAGTTCTTGTTAAGAATATTTGTGTAATGAGGAACATACAGTATGTGTTCATTTTGATCTGTCTTTCACACCGCATCATGATTTTGAGGTTTGTCTTTATTACTGTGTGTTTCAGACTTTATTCCTTTTTTAATTGCTGATAGTATTTAGTTGTATGAACATACCATGTTGAATTTATCCCTTCACCTTTGGGAGGACATTAGTTGCAAAATATTCACATATTTTGCATATTTTTAATTTGATTATATTTGGTTGTTTATTGTGTTTGGTACATTCTACTATGTAGTTAAAGTTATGCATGAATGTAGATCTTCTGCACAGAAGGCCCATGTCAGATATATGTTTTGAGAATATTTGACTTGAAACTATATTGACAATTTAGTTTCCTTACAATTTTATTTAAAATATTTCCTTTCATTTTAATTTTACTAGGTGTGAACAGTTTTTTCTTCAAATTCATAGCTTCTTTGTCTTCATTTAAGAAATCTTTGCTTTTACCAGTTTCATAAGACTTTTTTCTTTAGAAAATACATAGGTATAGATTTTGTAATTAGGACTAAAATCAATTTTAAGTATTTATTTTGTATAGACTGAGGCACTAATGGATGACTTTTTCCCTCCATGTGGACCTCTGGTTGTTTCACATATTTTGTGAATAAGACTTCCTTTTTCCTATTACATTACTTAGGTTCCTTCATCAGAACTTATTTGATACTTACCTGTGGGTCTACTTTTGGAGCTGCTATTTTTCATAGATTTATTAGTCCATCCTTATACCACTACTATACTGTCTTAATTTATTTTTATTCACTCCTGATATTAGGTGAAAATTTTAATTTTTGCTAATCTTTCACTGTTTTTGAGTCTTCCATCACATCTATATCTATACAAAATTCAGATTCAGATTATCAGTTTCTACAAAGATAATGAGTGTGATTTGCATTTGTATTAAATTTGATATACAACTCAATTTGAGAACTGTCACCCTAACAATATTATACCTTTTACTTAGGTGTTACATTTCTTTTCTTTTCCAACTTCAAAATAAAAACTTATTTTTGTCAATATTGTCCAATCAATGTTTTTTATTTTTACAGACTGCATTTTGTTTCACTGTACACAATGGGGTACAACTTTTCATTTCTATGGTTGTATACTATGTAGATTCACACATATACATTATATTTATATTCATATAAATATATATATATTTACTTAGAGGTTATATATTTACTTAGATGTATATTATATTTCCTTAGATGTTATATTTCTCTTAATGAGATTATGAAGCTTTTCAATGTACAAGTCTTACATTCCTTTTGCCAAATTATTCTTAAACATTTTATACTCTTCATTTGAAAATGTGATTCATGTAATTTAATCTTGTAATTGTTGTTTACTAGTATAGACACAAATGCCTTTTTAGTATTGATCATGCATTTTATGAGTTTACTCAATTTACTTATTTCTTATATAAATTATTTTTTCATGTGTATGTTTTAAGTTTTAAATAGAAATTTATAATGTATTTAAATAGAATGAGTTTTACTTCATTCATTCTGATCTTTTAAACACTTATAAGTTTTTCTCTTTTTTTCACTGACTGTAACTTCCAGATCATGATTAAATAGAAATAATAGTGGGTATCATTGCCTTGTTCCTGATATTTATAGAGAATAGTTCAGCATTTTACCATTGGGGATGTTATTAGTTGTACAGGGAAATGCTTTACAGGTAAAGGGCTCAACATGTAGAGAGTTCCTGAGGTGAGAGGGCATAGAACAGGCTGGTATATTTTCAAATGGTTTAATAAAATCAGAGCAGAGAATACAAAGCATATTGGAGAGAGTTGGGGCTGGAGCTGGGGCCCAGATATCACAGATATGCTTCATAATCTGTGTCCCTCCTTCCAACTGTTTCTATTTGGAGCCCCTGCATTAACTGCTAAACATACCTTTGTTCAGTTACTGAACTACTGGACTTAAAATCACTGTTGTTTTATATTTTAGTGTTCTACTGTATAAATCTGTCTCAACTACAAGTTTTTAACTTCTGATTAAAGTCTTTTATTTTCTAATTGTTCCTAAAGTACACTTGGAGGCTATGGTGAAAAACAAATAAGCAAACAAATACATATGAAAATATCTTTCAAGCAAATGCCATTCTCTGTACTTTTTGTGTTGGCTAGATTTTTAGGCCCCCTTTTTTTTTCTGAGCTCTCTTTAGACTAAATTCTCAATGTAGGTTCACCAATTTTATGATGAGACTCCATAATATAGACAGAATCTGAACAACTAATCTCAAATAGTTTGTTATATTTTCAAGAGTGAAAATGATTTTCTCCCACAAACCAGGAGAATCAGAACTACTTATGGAATTACACAGAATTTAAAAAAGTTAATAGAGGTTTGGCAGCTGCCACAGTGACTAAAAGCACAGATTTGAAATCAATTATACAAGGATAAAAAGTCTGATTTTCCTCTTATGAGCATTATGACTGGGAAATTTGCCTAAGCTTCCTATCTCTACCTTTCTCTTTCTCTTTAACCTCATCAACAAGTATAAATAATACCAAATACCATATAGAATTGCTGTGAGAATAAAAACGTCATTGTTTATAAATTTCTCAGAAACAAATCTACACATCCTTGTTGCCCTTCCATTTCTGTTTAGGTCACCTGACTAGCATTTTCCAGCAGTTGTACCTCTATGCTGGATGGCTTTACCTAGCCATTACAGCCTGCTTTTCACATAGATGTGGCAGACTGGAAGACTTGAAGAATTCTTCTTGGCAACAGATTTTAATCAATGATTGATAGAAGGTGGTGGATAAATATTTCAGTTCACTCTCTGCTAGAGTGGTATTACTCTCAGCCATATGTTGACCACTTACTATCAAAATTTAGCATCCTTTACACTTGGAATATGACTCAGGAGGCATTCTGAGTTGTACATACATTTCCATTTTAAATAGATATGGTTCCATTGAAAGTGGCTCATTCACTACATTTTGAGAACATCTGACCCAGTGTGTGTGTGTGTGTGTGTGTGTGTGTGTGTGTGTGTATATTTATATATATATATATATTATGTACACTACAGTCCTTTTAATTTTTACTATATGGAGTACTCTGTTTATATTTCTAGTTTGGGATTTTATATAATGTTGCTTACCTCAGTCCAATTCAAACAATGAGAGAACAGATGGAATTAATTAGGAAAGTGTTATTCTTTGAATGTGAGTTGTTTCTCAAAAGCTCATGTGTGAGACGATGCAAGATGGTTCAGAGGAGAAATGATTGAGTTGTAAGTGGCTTAAAGCAATCAGTGATTTAATCTCCTGATAGGGATTAACTGAGAGGTAACTGAAGTGGTACAGTATGGCTGTAGGAGGTGGGAATTGAGGTGTGGCTTTGGGCATATATTTTATTTGGCTAGTGGAGACTCTGCTTTCTGATGTGAGATGCTTCCCACTGCCACACTATTCCACCATGTTGTTCCTGTGGCCTCAAGCCCTGAGGAATGGAGCCAGCTGTCTATGGATTGAGACCTCTGAAAGTGTGAGCCCTCAAATAAACTCTTTCTCCTCTACAGTTGTGCTGGTCAGATCCTTTAGTCAGAGTAGTGGAACAGCTGAGTAATAAACTGGTTCACATTTTCCTTGGTAAGAATCACTGAACTGAATTATCTTGAAGGATATGCAAACACTTGAAAATTTATCATGTGTATATTTCAGAGCATGATTTCAAAACACATAAAATTTCACTTGAGAAGAATCTGTTGACTAATACAAGGATATTTAAAACTCTTTAGATAAAATATTTTAAAATGTGCAAAAACATACATAGAGCAATTGCATTATAACCTTCTGTCTTTGAGAAATATTTCAGTTGCTTGGCATTGGCACTATTGTTGGCAGGTTTAAAAATAGAATGCACAAAACTCTGCAAATTTTGGCAGGACTTCTTTTTCTCCCTCTCCATACTATGCAAATGACCACTACAAAATGTCTACCAGACGAGTTTCAGGAAGGAGGCTATAATTAGAATGAATCATTGACCTTCTCTAAGAGAGTTTCAGGGTGAATTCATCCTGCCTTATCTTGGTTCTAACTTCAGTGACCACACAAAAAAATCAATGCTCAGAGTTTATGCTTCATTTATCTCTGTAGAACTCTTTTTCCAACCCATCTCCTGGTGATCCAAACATTTCCTCTGTGACTCTTGGAACTCCAGCAAACTTACATCTATCTTAATGTCTTGTTTCAATCCTTTCTTAGCTTGCTCACCTTAATAGAAATCTGGCTGTAATGTTAGAACACTAAAGCACACAATAGTATTATTTGATAATTTTTCTTCGCAAGGAAAGTGTGATCTTGTTCCCTATTTACATTTGCCTATCAGTATTATTCTCTCTTCTCTTACAACTTCTTTGAAATTCATTCCCTCACCCCATTCCCAGCCTTGTTGCTGGACAGTGCTTGATATTCTTTCATTTCCTGACAATTCTCTCTCTCTTTTTGATAGTGCTCTCGCCTTTTAGGTTTCAGACTTTCTGTCTCCTATGAGACAGAACCTCTCCCAACACCCTCTCCCAACACTACCATAGCTTCATACTTTTTATTTCCAGTAATTTCATGCCTTTAAAATTTTAAAGCATCTCATTTTCCAGTAACTGTCTATTCTGTTTCCATTTTACTCGCTATCTTGTTCCATTCAGGCTCCTATCCAAACTCTAACCAAATTTAGGCTCCTAACCAAATTCTAAAGAAGGGGTGGTTTTTAAATATCAGTAATTTTTTTCTTATAATTCTTTATGTTGAGCCTACCAAGATACAGATGCTAGAAAACTAAGTGTCTGGTAAAGGCTGGTGTCTTGGTTCATAGCTGATTTGGTTGTTATCTCATGTGGTAAAAGGTAAGGATCTGCCTCAGAAATGAATCCCATTCATGAGGACTCCATTGTCATGGCATAATCGCCCTCCTAAGACCTCACCTTGTAACATTATCACACTGGGGACTATTCTCGGACATATGCATTTTAGGAGACCCAAATATTCAGATCACAGCATTCACTTAAATAAACTAATTTTTAAAAATAGCTTCCTGATTAAGACTTCCCGTGTATTGAACTTTCCATTACCTATCCTTTTCTCAAGTTCTTATCGCACTCCTTTTCCATGATCCTCTAAGGATGAGATGAGATATTTGCCTATTTTTTTTAACTCTATTGCCTCTCCCTATATCTGAAAATGCCCCTAAAATACCTGCAATCTAAGTTCAATACTGATATCTCTCTCCTCATTTCCCATGGGATTAGAAAAAAATATCCAAACTTATTAATTTGTCTCAATTTAAAGTTACCCATGTATGGGCCCAAAGTGGAGTCCACACATTATACTCTATTTAACCTGATAAATTATTCTTTTTTTCTGCATATTATGCCTTCTCAGATTTCCAATATCCCCAGAAGAAGACAAAGAAATCAAGAAAACATTTCCACATGATCCCAGTATCAAATCTAATGTGCCTTTATTGGTTCCTTTACATTTATAATTTTTCTTGAATTTCAATTGATATACTTAACTGAATGTAAAAAAATACTTCCATTCTGCACTCTGCAATCGTTCTTACTCTCTCTGCTTACTCAAAGATTTTGCATTAATAAACTGTTCAACACTCTCCTCTGTTATCAGTTTTTTTAAACCTCTGTACACATTAATTGCCATCAGTATATGCAAACACATTAGGATGCTTTAAAAAAAAAACCTACTCTGAGTCCACTTCTCTGCCTGACTACCAACTTCTTTCTCTGTCCCACTTTCTAGCAAAATTCTTTGGAACAGTTGTCCACGTGGATCTTACTTCCTCTGTTCTCATTCATCCTTGAACTTATTCACCTCCATTAAAGTTATTCTTCCCAAGGCCAGAAGTGTTCAGATCCAAATTCTTGGAATTACTTTTTTCCCTTGTTCATATTTAATTTATTTAAAAATCTTGTAGGAAAACCTTGCTGCCTACCCCAGTTCATTGTAACCAAACTATATCATCTGTTACCTGAATTATTGTTAACTACTTAATAGGTTCTGTACTCCCAAGATCCCACCAAAGTCTATACTTCAAACAGAAATCACTGTGATTTATTTTCAAGTAATGCCAAATTATGGCACCCTTTAAAAATAGTCCAATAGCTTCTCATCTCACAATTACTATACTGTCACTCCAACATTTCTATGGTTGCCTATACTCTCTACATGACTGGGCACCTCTGCTATTAAATTTTTTCTTCTGATTTACTAGTCAATATTTGATTTTTCCATCTCTCCTAATCTGTTCACCTTGCTGTTCCTTGACCATGTCAGAAATGTCCAGTTGAAAGATCTTTGCAATAGTCTTTTCAGGTATTTAGAAAATTTTGTCTAAGGAACGAATGGGATACACTTTCAGTATAAATATGAAAAGTAAAAACTAACCATTTATGTTCTAGCAAAAACCAGAGAAGGATCAACACCTAGGTAAATGCTTGGAAGAGAAGAAAACTAAAGGGGAGAATAACGGGGCACTTTGAGAACAAACAGTGTAGCAAAAAATGGTCCACTTTTTTTAAGGTGTCATTATTCTATTTAATCTCCACTCATTTGTTTGTTTTCTCAATATTTCCCCAACTTAGACCAATTGATAGGGGAGATGATCCTTCTTGCAATAAGTACTCTATATCCATGCATACAGTTGAGAAGTAGAATTCTGTCATAGCAAAGATTCATCAATAACTGTAGTACTAAAGTTGAATTCAGATCACTTCATGGTAAATTTCCAGTGCTTGATTTAAGGTCATACAGAAAAATAAAAACTAAAAATATTTTTATTAAAATCTCCAACGTTGACTCTTTTTTCATTGTTGATTCTTTGAAACCTCTTTTATTCATCATGGATCTTAATTTTAAATGTGTAATCCTTGAAATCACAGACTTCAATAATAAGTGGATCTTTTGTTTACTTAAAAGTTTTTTATAACTGAAATTCTTGGATAACTGTTAATCAAGTCAGGGTATTAAGTATTCATTAAACATCTCTTTGGCAGATACTTGACAAAGGGGCATTATAATAGAGTTCAATGCCTTTTATAATTATGTCGAAATGGATTCTACTGTCATATATAACTAAAAAGAACCAGTAATTTTAAAAAGAAACAAAAGAGAGTTACTTAAAGCTAAGAATATTGCCAAAGAGCCAGAAACAAACATACATACAAAAAAATCAGATTCAAAAAAGTGTTATAACCTGCAGGTGCTCTATTGACCACCAGAATAGGTCAGAACCAAATAGGTCTTTGGGCAGTCTGGCTTTCTTCTTGTCTGAATTTCAGTCTGCATGTGTTCCAGGTTAGTCTTTGTTACCTATCAATACCCTAATTTTTCAGTTTCTAGAGCTCTGTTCAATCATCTCTCTATTAATCCATATCTACATTTTTGTTATTATTATTATTTTGTGTTTTAGGGATACTTAAAATGAGTAGAAGTATAGCACTTTGTTCTGTCTATTATCTTCAATGAGAAATCTATTTTTTCTTATGTTAAACTATGCTTATATTTTCTCAGTATACTTTAATCCCCTTTCATGACTTCTCTTGGTATCTAAATGCTGATTGCTCAAAATGTGTTTTCTGAAATGTTTTTCCCTATCAATACCAAAGGAAAATCAAAACAGTTGTGGTCTTTGCTTTATAGGCTATAATAGGCTGTTTATCAAATTGAAGAATTATACGCCCAACAATCACGTATGTCCACTCAGTTCCCTCACAAACACCACAAATCAAACATATGTAAAATCTATGACTCATATTCTCCCATGAGTAGCTGATTGGTACTGAACGCTCGAACAAAGACAGAGTGGGAGGAATACAGAGAATGAGCAAGACTGAGGGTTTCTTAAGAAGATTTAACAGAATTTTATGAATGTAACAGTATAAATGTTGACAGATTAAAGAGAACACGATGGATATTGGTATTGATGCCTGATCGGTTTGGGGACATGTCAATGTTTTTATTTTATTTCATTTTTATTTTTACAGACTGAATTTTGATTCATTGTACACAAATGGGGTACAACTTTTTATTTCTATGGTTGTATATGA
The DNA here is from genome assembly GCA_020662805.1 of Glaucomys volans. Taxonomy (NCBI): domain Eukaryota; kingdom Metazoa; phylum Chordata; class Mammalia; order Rodentia; family Sciuridae; genus Glaucomys; species Glaucomys volans. The sequence continues at coordinate 230,227 of JAJEJO010001246.1, forward strand.
TGTAGATTCATACCATTCATGTAATCATACATGTACATAGGGTGATGATGTCTGTCTCATTCCACCATTTTTCATACCCCCACACCCTCCTCCCTCTCATTTCCCTCTACGTAATCTAAAGTTCCTCCATTCTTCTCTCACCCTCCATCCCCCAACTGATTATATATCATCATTCACTTCTCAGGGAAAACATTTGGCCTTTGGTTTTTTGAGCTTGGCTTATTTCACTTACCATGATACGCTCCAATTCTATCCATTTAACTGCAAATGTCATAATGTTTAAGTACCTGTGGAACCTCCAGAAAAGGATAACCAGACTTTACTATGGTAAAATTTTGATTTTATCATAGCATAACTTCATTTTAGTATGTTAAAATGTCCAGAAGTCCTAATTTTCCTGACACTACTATTTTGGCACTGAAAGATCAGCATTTCAAGAAGCCCTATACTGCAACCAACTGGAAGAGGGAATCAGCCTAGTTTTAAAATAAATATGAAACTACAGAAAAGTTTGTATTGTTTAACAATTACCTCAAAAGTATTTCTGTTCAGCAGAAGTTTCTGAAACAGTGCAATAGAAATATGAGTCATGCATATAAGTCACAGATGAAACAAATTTTCTCATAACCTCATAAAAAAGTAAAAATAAATGTGAAATAAATTTTAATGTTATATTTAACATTACCTGATATATTCAAAATATGATTGATTTAAAATATGCATTGAATATATATATGTGAAATACAAGGCATATTGTACTTTGTACTTTCATATGTGAAACTTAATAGGGATATTTGGGTTATAGCAGAATCCATTTTGAACTATTTTTAAAGCTTCTTTCTTCTGTCTCATTCTCCAAAAATGGGGCAGATGGTTATTATTAAAATTTTTCAATTACCCATTTAATAGTTCATGCAATGTGTAGCAGCATCCTCTATCATCACACATAATTGTCAATTACTGCACAGCTTGTATTAGTATAAAATTTACAGTATAGAGACGCTGTTGTAGCTCAGTATTTGAGCTACATTTTGATTAATATGTTTGAGTCTCTGAGTTCCTTTCTCAACAACACACACAAAATAATTACTGTATAAAGCAGTTACTAGATTATTTTAGTGATATAAACACATGAAAATATGGATGTGTATGTACACATAATATATTTAGTGTATATACACATAAATATACTGAAGTGTATGCTACTTCAGTTCTATATGATTAAAATATCACAGGTCTATCAAGTGATTACTTATTCTCTCAGTTTTGCTTTAAAGAATTTTTGAAGCTATACCCCATACTGACTGCTGCTTCTAATGGGAAATTCACAAATATTTTGAAATATCTTGCTGTATAATGAATTCAAAGTATCTGTTATCAAATTTAGAACATCTTAAAAACTACATTCTAATTAAATTCAATCAATGCTATGAAAATAAATTTCATAAGTACTTCCTGCTTTTTTATATTCTATCATTTTGAAAATACAAAGACAAATAGGTCTAGCCTTAATCAAGTATGTCAGGGACAAATATAGGAAAAAGATATCTATAAAACACTCTTGGACACATACGTCCTCCATATCCCAAAAGTTATACTCTGAGGTTATGTGTGCTTAGTAAGAAAATGATATGGAGTGCAGTGTGCAAAAAGATGGGGTTTCCAGAAAGCATTTGGCAAGTTTATAAAGGAGGTATAATTTGATCTACGGCTAACTATAAAATTTATAACATGGGGCCCCTGAATTCAATTGCTTGCAATGAGAGAGAAAGAAAGAAGGAAAAAGATGAGGGAAGGAAGGGAGAGACAAAGGAAGAAAGAGAAGGAGAGCACTATGTGGTGACAGGAACCTCTTTTATGCCAGGCACAGTGGTGCACTCCTGTAATCCCAGTGGCTCAGGAAGCTGAGGCAGGAGGATCAAGAGTTCAAATCCAGCCTCAGTAAGAGTGAGGTGCTAAGCAACTCAGTGAGACCCTATCTCTAAATAAAATACAAAAGAAGGCTGGGGATCCGGCTCAGTGGTTGAGTGTCTTTGAGTTCAATCCCCGGTACCCAATCCCGAAAGAAAAATGAAACACTTTTATCAAGGGAGCAGCCTAACCAAACTTAGAGGTAGACAGTGCATGACTGATTCACAAGCAGCATCCAGTCATGTGTGCTTAAAAATATTGATTGTACCTTCTATGGTTGCTTGAAAGGAGATGGAAATTTAGTCATTGTTCATTTAGTAAAGTATCTGAATGCAGAGGCTTCTCTATCATTTCACCTTCTAAAATATATACTATTTCTTCTCAGCTGGTTGTATCTGTTTCTCTGTCTTTTTATAAAGTAATAAACTCTTGAATAATTTAGAGGGAGTCACATTTTCTCCATGGTGTTTGATCATTTTTACAAAACTAATATTAGTTATAATGGCATATATGTATGTATACACATAAGTGCATGGGTATATAAGTATATATACATATACACAGTATGGAACATGTATTTACTTATATGAGTATCTTATACTATGCAGATAATTAGAAATTAAAACAATACAACCATTCTGTGTAAGTCCTATGTTTTAGTCAGTTTTTTTGTTGTCATGAGCAAAGGACTTGACAAGAACAATTTTAGAGGAGGAAAGTTTATTTTCATGGTTTCAGAGGTCTCAATCCAAACCGAGACAACTCTTTTCCTTTGCCCCAGGTGAGGCAAAAATCATGGTGAAGGAAAGTACCTCGGGGCATGGCACCATGAAGCACAGAAAAGGACTAAGCTCAGCTCACAAAATGTAAGCCCCAAAGGTAAACCCCCAGTGACACACCTCCCCAGTGACCCACCTGCCCATGGTCACCACTATCAGGAAACTAAGGCACGGATTAGGCTAAGCCTCCCATAACCCAATCATTTCACATCTCAACTTTCTTGCAATGTCTTACATGTGAATTTTTGGGGACACTTCCTGTCTAAAGTATAACATCCTATATAAGTAATATTTTCCATCTAGCAAATCTCACTCTTCAGAGTTACTCTTAACAATTTTCTGTTTCCATATGCTCATATATTTTCTTTGTGTGTATATTTATGTAAATAGGTATAACTTGGTCATTTTGTAGAATGAAGAATATTCCCTAGTATAAGAGATTAGTAATTTATTTTAAAATCATCCATATCACAAGTCTCTTAAATTATTTCGGGTTTTCAATATTATATGCCATGTGGAAAAAAAATCTCCACATGCGTACATGCACATGTATACATTCAGACACGTAGAGTATACACATTGACCAGCCAGAATACACAACATCTGAATAGAAGCAATGCCAGCACCATAATGGCAATGCCACCATGAGGCAAGCAATGCAAACATGCTTACACATGAAAGACAAAGAGCATCGGTGCTTCTTTTAACATTCATGTCCATTAAATTACTAGAGGTGGAACAAAGGTTCTGCATATGAACATTTTCACATATATATCTATATTTCTTTCAAAATTGTACCTTGTGCATTCTAATAATAATATGAAAAACATTGTCAAATATGTCTTTTGGTGTTCTTTGGAAATTCTCACCAATTTCATAACTTTTGTAAGTTGCTCATATTTAATTCTAAATGGAGCTTTATAAATATTTAAAAAATTCAAATTCAAATATTTAATTCATGTGGATTTAATTTTGTGTATATTATAGATCAGAAGTTTAAAAAATTTATTTTTCTCTATTATTATTAATTTTTCCAGCAACATTCTTAAAATTATTTGATCATTTCCCTGTTCTATTAAAATGACAAATTGATCACATCCATTATTTTTTTTGTTGTTGTTCACTAATAGTTCTGGACTTTCTGATTTTGTGGGTTATATATTCACTAGTACAGGACAGGGAAGATTTTACTAGAAACTCAGTCTAAACATTAACTTAAAACCACACTACAATGCAGTGTTCTGATCTGAGGATAGTTATCTTGCTAGCTTATCATTCAAAATGATATGATTTAGCTCATGATTGTTTGAGAAATCCTTGTGAGGAGCTTTACCTTTCATTCCAAGAACTCTGCTTCTCTGAGATTTCCCTTTGTAGTTTTCTAAAGAGGCATGGATTTTATCAAAGTTTATCAAAGGAAACACCCTTGAATTGAAACCCAAAGCAGAAAGTCCTGGATTTCCAACCATTGAGTTTATTCTTTGTCTACAAGTTATTTCTTTCTGGATTATATGAAGTCATTCACAAAAGATAGCCCAAATAAAAAGGTTAGTGACTCCAGCATGTTTTTTTTTTTTTTTTTTTTGTCATTTTTGTCAAGAATCATATGTTGAGTCTGTGTTGCTTTGTCTTTATGTCTTGTCTTCTTTTGCTTTGATTTGTGTATCTGTTTTTATGCCTGTACCATGGGTTTTGGTGGGGACAAGTACTGGGGATTGAACACAGGAGCACTCTGCCTCTGAGCCACATCGCCAGCCTTATTTTGCATTTTATTTAGAGATGGTCTCACTGAGTTGCTTAGGGCCTTGCTGTTGCTGAGGCTGGCTTTGAACTCAGGATCCTGCCTCAGCCTCCCAATTTTCTGGGATAAGGGGCATGTGCCTCCGTGCTTGGCACCATGCTGTTTTTGTAATGCTGACTCTGTAGTATGTTTTGAAATCTGGTATTGTGATGTCTCCAGCATTGCTCTTTTTGCTCAGGATTGTTTTGGCTACGCAGGATCTTTTGGCGTCCTGAATTTTAGAGTGTATTTTCTAGTGTTTTGAAGAATGTATTTGGCATTCTAATGGTGATTGTATTGAATCTAGATTCAATACATAATAATAATAATCTTTAATAATAATAATCATCTACAGATTATTTTCTGTAACATAGCCACTTAAACAATATTAATGCCAATCCATGAATATGGAAGGTCTATCCATTTTCTATTGTCTTTAATTTCTTTCTTCAGTGTTCTGTAATTTTCATTGTATAGGTCTTTCACCTCCTTGGTTGGGCTTATTCCTAGGTAATTTTTGAAACAATTGAAATGAAATTGTTTTCACATTTTCCTCTTAACATTTTTATTATTGGTGTATAGAAAAACTATTGACTTATTGTTACTTATTAATTGTACAGTCTAATGAGTTTCACCATGGCATATTCATGCATGTAATAGAATGATTGATTTTTAGATGCTGATTTTATTTCCTGCTATTTTGCTGAATGTGTTTTCATATCTAAAATCTTCCAGTGAAGTCTTTAGGGATTTTCTGGTACAGAAATTTATCATCTGCAAATAGGGATAATTTGGCTTCTTCCTTTCTTATTTGTAGACCTTTCATTTCTTTAATTTACTACTCACACTGGCTAAAAAAACTTTGAATACTATATTGAGTAATAGTGAAGTAAGTGGACATCCTTGGCTTGTTTGTGATTTTAGAAGAAATGCTTTCTGTTTTCCCCCATTCAGTCTGAATCTGATGTTGACTATGGGTTTTTTAAATGCTACCTTCTTATATTAAGACAAGGTTCTTCTATATTTGGAGGTTTTTTAACATGAAGGGGTGTTGACTTTTTTCAAAGATATTTTATGCATCTATTCAGATGACTATGTGATTTTTATACTTGATTCTATTTAGGTGATATATTTTGAATATGGGGAGAAAATGAAATTAAAGTAACAGGGAGACAATTAGAGAAGAGGAAGGGACTCAGGAAGAAGGGTAGAGGGTAAGAGGAAGGGTAATGGGATATGAATATGTTATTTGTATTTACATGTATGACATAATGAAACCCATCCTTCTGCATGATTAAATGTACTAATTAAACAGAGTATGCAACAAAAAATAGAAAGTAGCATCTTTCTAATTTTCTTCTTCAACCAGTGTGTTAGCAGATATACTACCTTCCAGAATTCCAAGTTAACCTGTGTTATTTACATTTGAGCATGCTGTGTGTGCACAAATGGTTCCCAGTTGTTATTGTATCAACATGAATATGAATAACTTGTCTTATGAGAATGACATCATTTTTTAATTGCTCCACAGAGGGTATAATCAACTCCAGCACTCAAAATTGGTGTGGACATGAAGACTAATGATGCTACATATGTATCTGGAAGTTCTGAAGAGTTTCTTACTCAGATAATATAGTTTCCTGGAGAAATAAATCAGCCCCCCTCCCAGTTAGTACTGGACAACTTTAAAGAAGAGTGTAGGTGGTGGCACATATTTCAATGAAGTATTAGATGAGAGGATTCCCAGATGAGAGGACCAATTAGTGTCTGTGTGGTTCTAGTGTCTCCACCTGCACCAAAGGAAGGAGTGGCTGTCCTGTCTTAGTGCCTTGCCTACATGTGAGGTCAGAAGGGAAAGAAGGAAAATGAGGCTTGAAGCCATTATGTTTCAAATAATAAATATTGTCTGACTTCAATTAGTTTTATCTGATTAATTTTGCACAAAACATGTATTGATTTTCTTAAAGACCCCATGAATATAACAGAAACAAATTAAGAATATGATTTCAGCTGCATATATTTTCATTATATTAACATTAAAACGTACAATATATAAATGGTAAAAGCTAGTCATAGGATACTCACTTTTTGCCTTTGAAAATGTCCTTCTGCATTCTGCTTCCTTAAAAAGAATTCTGCAAGAGACTATCATAAATAAATGAAGGAAAAACAGAAAATAATTACTGTTAAGCACTACAATGGGGCAAGCACTGCTTTCTTAGAGGTTTATGAAAAAAAATATGATAAAACTGCAAGCTGTGATTAAATTTTATTTTTATAAGTTGTGAAATAAAACCTAGAAAAATGAAGCTATTTGCTTGAGGTCAAACATCAAGCAATTTGATGATTTAAGGGCTTGAGGTCAGTTTCACTTAACCACAGAGTTCGAGCTCTTTCCTAATGGAATGTTCTATTTCCTGCCAGGACTGATAGTGCTTTCATCACAGGCTTCACTCAGAGGACCTGAGATGACCATTCCTGATAACCTTGTAAAGAAGCAGTATTTTAATTTCTTGGCTTTTAACACTCCTTCTTGCTTTGTGTTTCTTCTACATTCTGTGAATCCTTGTTTGCTTCTATTTTCAAAGTAATTATGATACACTGGTTTAAACCAGTTACACAAATCCTTTTCACTGTAGTAGAGAAAAAGACAGCCAATTCACAGAAGAAAATAATAGGCAGATATTTTTATGACAGGAAATTACTTCGGAAAGGACTACTTGCTTTCTTCTTTTGATATTTATGTAAAAGTAAATATAAATTGTCATATAAGATTACCAAACACCTACATGTTCATCATCCTGTGACCTCCATCCTGTTCCTTTATACCTCCATATTCTCTTTGAATGAAAAGTTAGACTATTATTTTCCTAAAAGAAACATTATACATTGGAAAGAGCACTGGAAAAACCATCAAGAAATATGGCTTGAAACAATTCTGGTATGTACTGTTAAGAAAATCATTTCACTTCCTTAATTTGTAATGACCTTATTTGTAAAAAGAGAATAGTTACAAAAGTTGGGAAATATACACCAAAAGATATAAAACCTGAAATCCTCCAAAATCCAAACCTTCATGAATGTCATAAGTGGAAAATTCCACAACATGAAACTTTCATGTGCAAAATTATTATAATATATGGAATCACTTTCAGGCTATGTGTATCAGATATATATGAAACTTCAACTATTTAGACTTTGGCCTAACATGAAAGATATCCCAAAGATATTTCATTACATATATATAAAGATTTCAAAATCTGACAAAAAATGACGAAATCTGAAGTCATCCTATTTCTGAGCATTTTGGATAAGGGATAATAAAACTTTTGGTAATATCATAGGGTTATTTTGAGAATGGCAAGAGACATGGACTGAGAAGCATTTTGTAAGTTGAAAAGTGCTATGGGAATATGTTAGAATGTAAGATGGTATTTTATGCTAAATGTTATGGCACTTGCCTGTAATCCCAGTAAATTGGCGTGCTGACACAGGAGGATTGCAAGTTCCCGACCCTCCTGGGCAATTAAATGAGACCCTGTCTCAAACACAAAACAAAACAATAACAACAACAATAACACAACAAAAACAATATTCAAGTATTTCAGGTTAAGGTGCATTCCACAAAGTGAAAAATGGTAAGGAATGGATACCATAGCTATGCAAAATTGCAGATGCATCTATGAATAGGCTGAATAGAACAAAGGCAAAATGTGGACTTGTACAGAGGAGGACTAGCTATTGACTTCTTTTTTGCTATTGTTATGAATATTATTTAAATAATATTTAAATAGAACCTCTAAGTTCCTATAATATTCAAATGTTCTATATTCTTTTACACTCTCTACACCTTGTGGAATATGACATTTTACAAGGCCTAAACCAATGGAGAATTAAATGGTGATATTAGCAGGGGACTCCTAGTCTATCAGCAAACAATTGTAGAAAGCTGTTCATGTCCTAGGCATGTGGAAAAGGGAGTGTGCACAGTCGTGAAAACACCGTTTCCTTCACTTAACCAGTTTAACTTTGTAGAAAGGAAGTGCAGAATTTATTAATTTATTTGTTGAGGTTTTTTTTTTTTTTTGCAAATACCTGCTCTCAATCGACTGTCATCTACATTTTGGTTTCCTCTAAAATTTAGGAAGTTAATATGTATAAATAGACTATTTTAGTGCTAGAAGAATGCTAAACATATCTTTTCCACTCCAGTTTAAAGTTCCAAACAAGAAAGTCTTAACATAATTGCTCCAAAGACAACTTAATAAAATCTTTGATCTTTTACTCATCCATGATCAACTGAATAAAATGCTGTTAACTTCCTGTTTTGAACTGGGTATCTTCTAGCAGGAACTTCTGTGTGAGGAAAAACTTACTGGCCTCAGGATAAGGGTATAGGACACTTTCCACTACTGTCAATCTGGATTAATTACAATATAGTACATTAAAAATTGAGTAAAACTGGGAATCATGTCTCATGCCTATAGTCGCAGTAGCTCAGGAGGCTGAGGAAGGAGGATCACTATTTCAAAGCTAGCCTCAGCAAATTAGTGAGGCCCTAAGCAACTTGGTGAGACACTGCCTCTAAATAAAATACAAAAAAAGGACTTGGGATGTGACTCCGCTGTTTAATACCCCTGGTTTCAATCCCTGGTATAAAAAAAAAAAAAAAAAAAAAAAAAAAAAACCTCCAAAAAGCAAAAAAGTAGGCATGAGTAGGTATTTAGGATAGAAATTGTTACAAGCTTTGAATTAGTAACTTTTAGAAAAGGTAGGTCTTGTTTGATTCCTGACATGATTCTTCAAATAGTGTATAATATGCCTATAACAAGGTATCTGTAGAAACCAAAAGTACACATTCGTTGACTTTAAACTTATCTTAAAACTGCCTAGTTTCATAGATACTCTCTTTCCTCACATCAGATTGCTATTTCATATGAGGATGGAGATCAATATCATTGTTTTTAATGGTTTCATTGTACTCCATCCTCTGGATCTACTGCAATTTACTTCATTGGGTTTGCATTGATGGATAATTAAGTTGTTTCCAGTCTTTTGTTAGTATAAGGGATGTTGCCACAACTCTATTCTACTATTTTGTGGACTTCTCTGATTTTATTGATAACATAAATTCCTAGAAGTAGACTTGCTGAGTTAAAATGAAAGTTCATCTTCAATTTTGAAAAAAATTGTCATTTTGCTTCCTGAAAGATTCACTGCCATGTGATTTTGCATGCTTTTCCCTGCATTTCTCCACCCTAGGCATTATCAAGCTTTATATTTTCTGTTAATTTGATATCTGAAAAAGTTGGTCTTGAGACATATTTTATTAAATAGCTGTAGTTTTTATCTGAAGCTTCCAACTTAGATCCCTGTACACAGATTTGCTTTTATTGCACTTTCTCGAGCTGAATATTGCTAGCAGGAAATTTGGCAAATTAAGGTGCAAGAGTAGGCTTTGATGTTACTGTAGGGATCTCATGAATGCTGCCCATTATTCCCTTAATGAAAATTCAGCAAGAAAACGAACTACACAGAATTTGTAGCTTCTCAAAATTCCCAGTATAAAATGAGGCACACAAGAAGGCACTTTATAAAATTCAAAATAAATTGCACCATGTAGTAGGAGAATGCAAACTCTTGAACCTTAAAAGATATAATGAAGATTATTTTTCCAAATGAGGAACTTTTATTTTAATGATTAACCATATAAGATTTGTTTGCTCAAGAAGCAATAAGACTCTTTGATTGCAACCTACCACCTATTACTGCCAGCTTAAAAATAGCATTAGTTCAGTAGGGACTTAATAAAAGTCTGGTTATGAATTTAAAAGGGCTTCTTGATTGATGTAAATTGAAATGAATTAATATCTCATATAAATATATATTTATACACCATATATATGTATTACTGTACATGTAGGTTCATATATACACACAACTATACATATAATTATTATTCGTGAAAACAGTAACACTGAAGCATATAGGTGAAATGTTACTCTTTTGAATAAATGATGCACAAGAAATAAACACGAGATGAGCTTCCTCTCTCTGATGAGTCTATGCTGTAGCTAATTTCACTGAATGATTACAATTCAAGCCTGAGGAATTTGGGGCTTTAAAATGTATTTTATTTATTTATTTATTTCCATGAATAAATTGCGTGTATTAATGTATTCACTCTGACATTTAAAATCATGCATACACACATCACACACTAATCAAATCCAGTCTCTAATAATTGCTTTTGAACATCCAGGTGAACAGTATTTTAGCTTCCATTTTAATTTTCAAAAAAGAACACAAGATTTTTATGGCACAAGATTTCATTGTTATATTTTCCACATTTGTTTTACCATTTATCCACTGGTGGGAACCTGGCAGAGTCCATATCTTTGTGAATAGTACTGCAATAAACATAGGCACACATGTATTTCTTTAGTATGTTGAAACCATCTCTTCTGGATATATACCTAGAAGTGGGTTGGCTAGGCTATAGGGTAGAAAGGTTTTAGTTTTTGGAGGAACCATAATAATGGCTGCATTAATTTATTTTCCCATCAACAGCATATGAGAGTTCCTTTCAGCCCACATCCTCACCTGCCTTTTCTATTTCTCTTTTTCCTAATAGCCATTCTAAGTTAAGATGATATCTCATTTTAATTTTTATTTGCATTTCATTGGTGGCTAATAAAGCTTGTTAACAGAAAGTCCTGCTCTGATCAAAATATCAATCTCTGAATAATAATAATTTCACTAAAGATGGAGCACCCTACCGAATATCTTTTCTGCTCTATTCAAACACCAATATATTCACACTTAATAGATATGGAGAAATAGCATTCTTGTGAAAGGGCAAGGAAACTAATAGCTTCTTATGACCATTTTTGATTTTTGAATCTTACTGAGAGAATGTTTTTGAATTTTGTGCTGCTCTTCTGATAGGATTGCATAATCTTTATGCATGTTTTGTATATAACAGAAAAACCATGAGAGAATAATTTAAAATCTTTAAAATCATGCATGTGGAGGCTGGAGTGTGTCTCAGTGGTAGAGTGCTTGCCTGGCATGCACAAAACCCTGCATTTGATCTCCAGAACTGTAAAATATTCATACAAACAATAAAAAATAAAACCAGGAAAACATAGACTTTCCTTTTTGAGTAATATCAAAAATATATAAAAGTAATAATAGATAGCACCCTAGAAAGTAAATCCCCATCATTCCACACCTAAGAATAATATCTTAGGAATCTCCACACTGCTTTCCAGAGTGGCTGCACCAACTTGCACTCCCACCAGCAATGTATGCGTGTACCCTTTTCCCCACATCCTCGCCAACACCTGTTGTTGCCTGTGTTCTTAATAAAAGACATTCTAATTGGGGTAAGATGAAATCTTAAGGTGGTTTTGATTTGCATTTCTCTTATAACGAGTGATGTTGAACATTTTTTCATAAATCTGTTGATTGCTTGTAGATCTTCCTCTGTAAAGTGTCTGTTCATTTCCTTGGCACATTTATTGATTGGGTTATTGGTGTTCGTGGTGTAAAGATTTTTGAGTACTTGGTAGATTCTGGAGATTAGTGCTCTGTCCGAAGTGTGTGTGGCAAAGATTTTCTCCCACTCTGAAGGCTCTCTCTTCACATTGCTGATTGTTTCCTTTGCTGAGAAGAAGCTTTTTAGTTTCACTCTATCCCAATCATTGATTCGTGCTTTTATTTCTTGCGCTTTGGGAGTCATGTTAAGGAAATCCGGTCCTAGGCCAACATGATGAAGATTTGGACCTATTTTCTCTTCTATTAGGTGCAGAGTCTCTGGTCTGATTTCTAGGTCCTTGGATGCAGCCGCATAATTGTTCATAGCTGCTTAATTCACAATAGCTAGATTGTGGAATCAACCTAGATGCCCTTTAGTAGATGAATGGATAAAGAAACTGTGGTATATATACACGATGGAATATTACTCAGCCATAAAGAAGAATAAAATTATGACATTTGTAGGTAAATGGATGATGTTGGAAACTGTTATGCTAAGTGAGATCGGCCAATCCCAAAAATCCAAAAGCCGAATGGTCTCTCTGATAAATGAATGATGATGCATAATGTGGGGGGGAAAGATGGCAAGAATGGAGGAAAGATAGCTAGCATAGAGGGAAGGGAGGGGTGGGGGCGGGTGGGGAGTAAAATCAATAACAGAGTGTGTGACAGACATCATTGCCCTGTGTACATGCAAGAAAGCAGATGGTGTGACTCTACTTTGTGTACAACCCTTGAAACAATAGCTGTACTCCATTTGTGTTCAATGAATCAATAAGTAAATAAAAAAAAATAAAAATAAAAAAGAATAATATCTTTATTGGTCACATGATCATTAACATTTTGTGACATCCAAGCAATAAGAATTCCTGATGCTTAATAGCAAGCTTCTTCCAGATTATACAGTAATGAAAAATCAGATAAAAATAACTCATGATTGATCTATATGTAATCAAATGATCCCAATAAAATTCACAGCAGTTAAATTGGCACAAGGATTAGAAAAGCATACACGTGGAACAGAATAATAATACAGACTCAAGGTCACATGTCTACAATTGTTACTTTACGAAAAGGCAGCACTGCAGTCATGGATGAAAAGACAGTTTTTTGAATAACTAGTGCTACTTCATTTGGAAATCCATCTGCAAACAAATAAATAAATCTTGATCTTTATATCATACACAAAAATCAATCCAAGATGAATCATAGATCTAAATGTCAAAGTTAATGAAGCTTCAATAAAAATTTTTTTCAGATAACAGAGGACAATAAATTTTGTTGTTGGTATTGGTGGGCAAATATTTCTTAGAACAAGGAAAGTACTGACTGTTCCAAGGGAGATAATGATAAATTAGATAATATTGAAACAAACTACTGTTCATCAACATCTTCCAATAGACAAGAGAAGAGGTACAGAGCGAGAGGTGATATTTTATATATATTATGAAAAATGAAAGCAATACCCAAAGAACTGTCACAAAAAAACAAAAAGATACACGTTTCAAAATTGGTAAATGAATACTTAACAAGAGATTATTCAAATGTTGATAGAAAATAGAATACTGACCCATTTTATTAATCATCAGAAAAATAAAATTAAAGCCATAAAACATCTATGAATGCTGAAAAGTAAGACTAAAACTGATCAATGTTTGTAAAGTTTCAAAACAGCAGGAATTCTGAGGTATTTTTGGTAGGACTATAAATTACTTTCTAATATTATGAAAAACATTTTACAGTACTAAGGGCATATCCATGCATTCATCAGCATTGTATTTGTCGGATACCAAAAAAAAAAAGGATATGTTCAGTAAAAGACATTTTTGTGGGTATTCTTCTTGTAATAGACTCAACTGCACCTACCCGAAATGGCTACTGACAATGAGATATGTATAAGAATTATGACATCTCAATAAATGTTAATATCATGAAGAAAGTAGAATTAACATTATAACTATTACAACATAGATGAATCCTTTACAAATGGTTGAGTAAAAGTATCTTCTAATACCAGAATAATTTATTTACGTTATGTTCAAAATCAGGCAAAACTAATGTTAATACTTTAATTTGAGATAAATGATAGTTCCCATGTGGTTTCCTGAGCAGGAAAGTATCAATAGCCTATCTTCCTCAGACTCAGCATACTTTTAGGCTGTCTTTTAGTACTGGATTTGGGCTAGATGCTAACTTCTGAGATATGTATTCTGAGCTCTTAGAATATTGTGCCTTATAAGAGTATTTTTGAATGTTTGTGACCCTAGCCAGGCTGTATTTATGACGAATGACTGGTTTTATATGTTTGACACCGTTGACTATGAACATGACTTCTACTGAATTAATATAACCAATACAATTCTAATGAATGCATGGAATTTCAGGGTCATAGACTTCTGCACTTTAGTTGATGCTATAAAATGATACCCAGTATTAGAAAGTAATCTGTAGTCTCAGAATTCCTGCTGTTTTGAAATGTTGTGAACATTGAGTAGCATCAGTCTTACTTTGTAGCATTCTTAAGTGCTATCTTGTAACTTTAGTTTCATTCTTCTGATGATTAATGAAGTGGATCAACATCTTAATCTTTTTCACATTTGTTTAAATAAGGATAAGTTTATTTGAACAATAAGATTATGTTGAGGGCTGGGGTTGTGGCTCAGTAGGAGAGCACTTGCCTCACATGCATGAGACACTGGGTTCAATCCTCAACACCACATAAATAAATAAAATAAAGGTATTATGTCCATCTACAACTAAAAAAAAATTAAAAAAACAATTGTGCTGAACATTTATTTTTGCTGGGGAGGTTGTTGGATGGTCAGCTGCAATCTGAGTATCTATGCCATGTAACAATGAAGTCAATGTAACTGACCCCCAGTAACAACCCAGACACTAAGGGTTACATAATCTTTCCTGTCTGGCAACATTTATCATGTGTTTTCACATGCTATTCATGTGAAATGAGCATGTTCCCATGTGACTCCACTGAGAGGAACACCTAGACACTTGTGCCTGCTTCTCCGACATGTCTTTCTTACTTTCCTCATGTTGTAATAAACAATAACTGTGAGTACAAACACTTAACTGAGGTCTGTGAGTCCTTCTAGAGAAGGAACAATGTTCTAAAGGTGGCACTGGGGATTCTTGACACAGAGTCCAAAGGGACAATTTTAGTTGCTGGTAATATTCTTTTACTTAACCTTGAGGCTTAGTAAATGATGGGTAACTGCTTGGTGAGAATGCATCCTATTATACATGTGTACTTTGTATATATTTGTATATGTGTTATATGCTTCAATGCAAAATTTTTTTTTTCAAAAATATCTTTATATCTTCTATATGGACTACTTAATTGTGTTAAGACACATGCTTAATCTAGGGACAAATAAGACAGTTTCTTTTTATATTATAGGGTAAGATTAGTAGGTGTTTGAGTGAAGCGCCTTTAAATAACAAAAAAAGCTATTATTCTTTCACCGTTATAGAGTTTGTAAGGCAAAAGGCATGCAGAGTGTAAGTCAATACAGTAGCTCAGATAAGATGATGAGGCTCTCCACTGTGACAGTTTGGGTGGTGAAATCACTAATATTTATTGATTGGTGAAAGAAAGCGAAGGGTCAAGGACGTCTACCTTGTTAGAAGCCTGTGTGAATAGTGGTAAGGCCCTCTATGATAATTTCAGCTCCGGGAAGAAGATAATTACACCCATTTTGGACAAATGCAGCAGCTGCCTCAGTGTCACTCAAATGTACGTGTACAGCATGTGCAGAAGCACACTGAGTGTGATGCTGGGAGATCTCTGAACCTGCCATGTCTGCTTAGGAACCATCTGTATCTAAGCTACCATCTACAGAAGTGGTAAACTCAGAGCATTTAGAGTGAGAAAGTGTAGAGTAAAGAAAGCGAACTACATATGGAACCAAGGAAATAGAAGAATGAAAAGAAGGCTCAGAAAACAATACTAGCACTCAGAGGTCTGAGATGAATGAGGTGATCTAAGAAAGAGTGGTAAGATTGGCAGGATGGCATGGTTAATGGTGCCAGGTTCAACTGAGAGTTGTAGAAAGAACTTCTGTGAACTATTTGATGTGCAACTGGGAAGTCATTGGTGGCAAAGAAATTTAGAAAAGGAAGCAAAATTACTTTGCATCCATGACTGACCAAAAAGTAAGAATGAGCACTGTGTCTTTGAGTACTGATTCAGAAGTGGGGAAAACATTGAGTGGTAGCTGGGAGAATCTGCAAAGATGGGATAACAGGATGAAGAGGAAACAGTCGTTAAAAGTTTAGATGAAATCATATCAAGGACATAGAGACTTCAGAAACTTAGGGGGATTACAAGAGAGTAGACCAGTGTAGAGAGAACTCGAATTCCACCAGAAGGCAGCACAGAAAGAGAAAGCAAATGAAAGGAGGTACGAAGCATTATAAAAAGCAGAACACATTATAAGCAAAGAAAGATATACAGTGAAAGAAGTAAGAAAATAGCAAATATAAAAACCTGATGGAACAGGAATGGAATTAGCTTTCATGGTATTATAGACAAAAAAAAAGCTCTAGGGAAATAAAATTGGTTCACGTAAACAATCCATACAATCATCATGGCCTTCTTAAGAAGAACGTGCATTGAAAGAAGTTTGGAAGTGACTCAGTCACAAATATGGCTGTCTCAACTAAAATATTAACAACTGCCTTAAGACAATGATTTTGAGGTAAAAATTTAACTCATCTCTCTGCTTGTTATAATAAATATAATTTATTTGTAAAAAAATATTTAGGACTCTTATGACAGTCCTCATGAGTACGTGTATAATTAATCTAAAACAATTGCATATTTCACACCATGTGTTTGGGGACATGTGTGATAACAAATATAATATTTCATTGGTAGGTGGGTAACTGTGACCACATGAGACTTTGGTGCATTAGCTTTCTCATCTATGAAATAGTGAAATTTGTTGTGAAGATTGTAGGTTGTAAACATATGTGAAGGTATTCTATGAATGCTAAGGTTATTTGGAAGGGGTGTTTCCTTTTGTGTGCAGCACTAGGAAATGAACCCAAGGACCCATGTATACTAGGCAAGTGTTCTATCATTGAGTTACATCCCAGTCTTTTTATTTTAAGACAGGATCTCACCAAATTGCCCAGGGTGGTCTCAAACTTATGATCCTCCTGCCTTAGCCTCCCAAAGGACAGAGATTATACCAAACAAAGCTGAATAGTAAGTTTTGATGTCTGTAAGTTGCGATGTTTATTTTAGTGTGGTAATTCCTATTATCATTATCATAATTTCCATTATTATGGGGTTTTTATGTTCTTTGTTGTTGTTGTTGTTGTTGTTTTTGTGGTGCTGGGGATTGAATGCAGGACTTTGTGCTTACAAAGCAAGCACTCTACCAACTGAGCTATATCCCCAGTCCACAATTTCGATTATTATGAATCAGAGTATTGGATCGAAAAGCCATCTTGCATTTGCTATCTTCTTAACCAAATGAACATTTTCTTTTTTTTTCTTTTTTCTGGATGAATTTTTTGAGCTACAACAAATTATCTGTCCTTCCATTTGTTCACCTATGTGTTGGATTTTCCTAGTGTCCAATAGTGCTAGATTGAAGAATATACTACTGTGATTCCCTGGATGACTAAAATATTCTTTCTATCCTAATTTGAAACCCTGGGTGATGGTATTTACATTATGTCTGATTCTTTCTTCTTAGGTAAAGTGTTGCAATTCCCACAAATACAAAATAAAGTCATGGAATGATGGGAATAATATATGAAAGAGACTACACCAGCAAAACTTGTTTAATCAATAGGAATCAATGAAATTTGTGGTTGGGGTAACAGAAGGTAACAGCTTTTCTTTTTCCTATTGAACAGTTTTAAAAAAGCATGAAATAAACATAATCCTATTAAACATCTTGAAATAGATTTTGTCCCATAAAGTGCATTGTTTTGCGGAACATTCTCTTCATTTGGAGTGGTTATAACTTAGGCTGTTAAGTGCAGTAATGTGAAAAAAAAAATTTTAGCTCATTACCTTTATGTTTTGTCCCTCCCACCCCAATAAATTCTCTAGGAAACAAAGGTTATTTTCTCCCTACTGCTTTATGTCAACTCTGATTTATTATAAATTCACTTAAATGTTTATTGCTCTATTAAAGTAATTACTTTTCATTGAATTATTTTAGTTTGATTACACAATTATTATAGCTATATGCATATGCTTATATCATATTATATTCTCATTCCATCTATATGATTCATATTTTATGGTACACTGTTGATAAAGTTACTCTAAAATACTTTTCTTTAATGTCTTCATTCTTCATACTAGTTTCTGAAAAGTACAGATATGTATTTATTTGTTTAGATTATAATTATAGGAGAGAAATTTGCATAATGAGATTTACATTTTTGAAAGGCTAAGAAAATATAAACTCTGGTTCATATTTGTTTGGTTATATTAATACCAACAACAATAATTGAGCATTAAATTTGGAAATTTACATATATGAAATTAAATATGTTAATTTTAATTCATGCTGTTAATAGCAATACAATAATTAAGCATTAAATTTGGAGAATGGAATATTTATAATCAAATATGTATAGAACTTATGTTGAAAAAATTTGTGCCTTCCTTTTCCCCATTAAAAAATGTATTCATGTGGTCTATAATTTCATTTTGGGGGAATACTTAGATCATACATCTTCGTTTGATGTAAAAGTGTTGGTATGCTGAAAAACTGCTAGTTTCATCAGGAAAGACAATTTGATATAGGAATAACATGTTACTCTTCAATATCTGTAGGTAACTTTATTTACATATTAACATTTGAGCTAATGATAGATTTAAGTGTTAAGAAGCTAATAGTGTAGCCTATTGTGGGTAGCATATTCTTCCAGTCTATTATTAAATATCAATGAAATAAGGTTTTTAAATGCAGCTCAATGGAGTTACTCAGTGATGGCTTTCATATAATTCCACATATTTGCTCTCTAATAGTCTATGATAGAATGATGAGTCATGTTTTAGAATTGATTCAGCAAGAGCTTGAGTAAATCTGACAGCTTATTTTGCTATCTCCTAACTTACCTTGTGCTTTGATGGAATACTCTTTGTGAATTACTTAAAGAAAAAAAAATCTAATATATTTGGGGATGTGAAGAAAGACAAAAATAGCATTGATTCCACCCATCTCTGTTTTTCCACACCTGAGGTTAAGGACATCTTGTAGAGGAGTAGTTTGTCCTCTGGGCTATTGGTGAATCAGAATAGATTCAGACTCAGCAGTAATGTCTTCTTGTGTCAGTGTCTGCAAACTGTATGTTCAGGGGCAGTTATGCCAGGGTCCAGCCCTAGCAGGAGTCTGGGGTCCTGGGTGGAGGAAGAGTGTCGGCGCAGTAGAAAAATAACACACAGAGACACCAAGTGTTCTGAGGTTAAATCTAAATCTACTTTATTCACAATCTCTGGAGATTTATATATGTCAGCTTACAACTCAAACTTTAATGATTTACAGAAGTGAGAAGTTAATTTGTAGAATACAGTCATTATAATTAGGTCACAGAGAGCCATTGTTCAGATCCTACTGACCCTTATGCACTTTTATTTTTAACTAAGAAACATATTTTAAGCAATACTTTCTAGTTGTTTTTACTATGGGTAATATTAAACTAACCTTTACGTGCTAACCTTTCCATGAGCCCAAGCGTTTGACCTTGGATCCATTTGCCATTTTTCCAAAATACTCATTTTCCTTCATCATAATATACACCTGTATAGGAAAGTGGAGGGTCAGCTGAGGGGGGCCCTGGTACCGTGGGAATAGCAGGAACAATAGGGAGTTTCTTCCTGAGATTTCTCTAAATCATCAATTAACTGAGCTGCTTCAGGTCAATTAGGAGGGGTAACTGTTTCCCTAGGGGTAAACAGTAGCTCTTGCTGGATTTTCTCATAATATTCCTTATTACTTAAAGTCTTAATACATATGAAACTAGTTAAGGGGAAAACAGTCTTGTTTTTATTTTCTAATCCATATAATGTTTAATTTTCCTTGGAAATTTGTAAATGTAGACACCCAAATATTACATCATTAACAACAAATAAAACAACACAAGAGCCAGAAGGAGCATGCCACATCCACATTTCCCAGAAGATTAGATCGTGCAAGAATCTTCATTGTTCCCCGTGGAACCCTGTCAAGCACTGAGGAGAATAGCAGTGAGCGTGGCACAGTTAGAGGTGGAAGCTTTAGTGGTATTTTTGGTAGAGCTGATTTTCTTCTTTGCTCTTCATAACTCCTTGCAGTTCTTGGTCCTTCCTTCTTATTATTAACATTACAGGTTCTGGTGTCTGAGGTACGAAAATGAGTTATTTCTCATGTTGCCTTATTTTCATTCTACAACTCAAAATTTTGACAGAATTTTGACTAATAAAGAGCTGTAATGTCTCTTTATTAACTGCTTTGTTTTAGGTAGAGAAACGAGTTTAATAAATCAAAACATATTTAGAACTTCTAACCATTAGTGTATCTGGATTTCTTGGAAGATTTTCAGTCAATATGGTCAATCTGCAAATCCAAATTGCACATGTGTTTTCATACATATTGAGGAAAAGGCATAGTGATACTCTCAAAATTTTATTATTTTAGGAAAGATCATTGAATGTGGGAACAATAATGATTTGACTATAAAATTAGGAGCAGCTAATTCTCAGTCGTAGATTGAACAGTATTGAATAATATGCTTCCTGTCCTTACATAGTGTCTCAATACATCTGTTTCAATATATTTAATAGATATGGAGTTGAAGTATGAAGGACTTTTTATCTTAGAATGTTTTATTTTAGTGCTAGGAGATACTTCAATAAATCTTATTCCTGAAATATATTCTTAGTGTGTGATTTCCCACTGTGTACTTTTATTCTCCAAGTGCCAGTCCAACTTGCTTATAACTCTGTAGAGTTGACATTCTCATTCATATAATGCAATGCATTAATTTGATGGATAACTGTAATTATTAGAACAGTCTTCTGTACAGTTTCCCTGTGGCTTTCACCAAATTGTCTAATCTCTACCCTCTGGACAAGACAAAACAAGTCTCATTCCTCTTCCAGAGCAAATCTCCAGTGTTGGAAGACGGACATCATTTCTCCATTATATATTTTCTGCAGGCTAGTTATTCCTAGTTGCTTCAGGCTCCCTTTTCACGGAATAGTGCTGCAGTTTGAATATGACTTGTCTCCTCTGAAATGCATTTTGGAAACTTATTTACCATTTCGGTGGTGTTGGGACATGGGACCTTTAAAAGCAAATTAGATTTTTAATTGGGATTAATGCCTTTCTCCCAAGAGAGGGTTAATTCTCAAGGAAGGAGGTTAATTATCATTAACAGTTGGTTGTTATGAAATGAGTCCAGCCCACTTTGTCTGTCTCTCCTTTTCACACCTGCTCTTTCACCTTCAAACATGATATGAAACTCTTGCCAGATATTTTTTATGCATTTGTACTCCCCAGTGTTTTAGAATTGTGAACCAAATAAACCCCCCAAAAAGAAATTATCTAATCTGCAGTATTCCGTTATAGCAAAAGAAAGTGAAACAAAGCAAATATTTTTTGTTAAATTTGAGTGTGCTCAAACATCAATTCTTTTTCTTAAAGAAAGATACCAGGATGAGACACAAGATCATTGTGCTAAGTCTGAAAGTTTGGATACCAGGGACCTATTCCTGGCATTGACACAAACTTGTTGATTTTCCCCATTGTTTAGATAAATGGCATGATCAAAGTTGAAGATTTTTCCAATACTTCATATGGATTTCCAATTTATTTTAAAGAGAATATTGAAATTCCAAGTAGATCATGCATACTACGTTTCACTGAGACTTTGTTTAGGACAAGTACACATATCATCCTACTTTATTCCATACTAAAGAAGTGGTGGCTCTTTTTGTTTTACAGAATTATTTGTCTTTACTATAAACTTTAAATATTCCTATCCCAAAGCAAGAATTCTCCCATTGGTACCTTTTGTGAGCTGAACAGTGTACTCACCCCCTGGAAGCACATGGTGAAATCCTGATATCCAATATGAATACAGTTGGAAATAAAATCTACAAAAGAGTAATTAAGGTTAAAAGACATCATAAATGGTGGTGTTCTACACTAATACATCTACACTCCTTATACAAAGAAAAAGAAATATGACAATATATACATTAAGAGAGGAAAAAAAAACATGGGAAGATACAGCAAGATTTCCATCAACACCACAAAAGAGAGGCTTTAGGAAAAAGACAAAATCAAAAACAAAACAAAACACCATACTTTGATTTTGGACTCTTGGTTTCCAAAAACATAAGAAAATATTATGTTCACCACAAGAATGGGATCTTAATTAGAATAAGTTATACTCCATGTATTTATAATATGTCAAAACACACTATAATGTCATATGTACCTAAAAAGAATTTTTTAAAAATTAGCAACAAGAAAAGAAAATAAATTTATGTGTTTGAGCCCTTCAGTTTACTGGGTTTTGCTTGCTTGCTTGCTTTAAATGCATCCCTAAGACATCAAGAAGGCATGTTAGAACCTTCTCTTTTACATGAAACCCCAAGTTCTTCTAGCTGTGAATAAAACTCTAAGACTGAATTCCAAAGCCACGTTCCCATATTTTTTCCTTTGACTCCATAATATCCAGTTGTATGTATTCAAGTGTATGAAAACTGTTTTGGAAAATAAATAGTTGAATTTATACCAAAGACTCATAAAGCCATCTAAACACTTATAAACCTCAAAAAGTTACTGACATTGTTTTTCATAGTTTGAAGAGAGTTGAAAATGTTTCAGATGAATACTATCCCACAGGTACATTGACCATGATATTCCAAGTCAATTTTTCACAATAAGTTGTTCAGTATTAATTTACAGATAAGGAAAGGAAAACATCAAGTAAGTTTTGCTCCAAGAACTTTTGTATCTTAAAAGTTATTTTCTAGATAAGCTGATGAACTATAAGATTTTGAGGTCTGTTAAGAATGCTCTACATTCAAGGAATACTTCCATCAGAAAAGTTATTTTAAACAGAAGAAAACACTAAAGCTTGTTCTTATGTGCATAACCTCCATATTATTTTGTGTTCAGTATTTTTAAAATAGGTTATTTGGAATATGAACATTAATGTACATACACACAAGCACACATTTGAAATTATACTTTTGTCTTACAATCTGATCTGAATACAATAGCCTTCATGAATGTAAAGGACAAAAGGACTTGAAAAAATTAAATATGTCACATTTTAATTGCTATTGCTAGTAAGACATCCTGTTAAATATTTAAATAAATATCTATCAGCCTTAAAGATGAATTTCAATAATGTCTTACATGTTGATATAATTTAAAGTAGTTAAGTTTTCAAACACCAAAATATTCTGCCATGTTTGAGTTCTGCAAAGGGAAAAATGGTTTTGTTAAATGATGTTGAAAATTACTTCATTTCATTGATGATAAAATGGATGGCCTGTAAAATCTAAAATATATGAATAAAGGCAAAATGATTCTTTTGTATGGACTCAAATGCCTTGCTTAATTGAATTGAGAAAATAAAAATGTAAGTGGAAGACATACTAAAATATAAAATGTGTTGCTAACATCAACTTTAATGATTCTATTGCTATTTCTTTAGATTTGTTATTATTTTTCAACAATTTGATTTCACTTAATATAATGCTAGCCCCTAAGAATGCATCTGTGAATAATAGTTTCTTAATAATTTTGTTTGTTTCTACAAAAGCTAAAAAGACACCAGTTTTAACTGAGTAGGTCAGTATGAATCCAGGGACTCTCCCATGTATATTTTTAGGATTTTCAGAGAAACAAGATAATGAAGAGAACAAGAAACCACAGAGATCACATAAACTCATAGTACAAAAATTAGTAAGTAAGTAAATAAATAAATAAATAAATAAAATTCATTTATTGAGCTCTAGCTCTCTGATATGGGTTTGAAGGCTGGGAGGAAAATGCCTTTAGATGTTTTTATTCCTCAAAATCAGAACCTATTTAAAAATGTTTTCTTATGTAGCTGATACTACTAGAAAGCTTTTAATTTGAGTAAAGTAACTCCAGCTAATTAAATCCCTAGGAATATATATTGCTTATCTTTTGAAAAATTTTCCAGTGTTTAATATGATTTTCATAAAAGAGCTGACTACTTTAGCAAGTAATATAAGCAATTTTTTTTCAAATTTATGTTTTATCCAAGTGAATTTCCAATAAAAGGAAGTTATCTCCTATAAATAAATGATTCAGCTTATTTATAGACGGGGCAAATGGGAATTCAATTAAAGTTTTATGTGTCTTTATTTAATTAAAATAATTATAAAATAAAAAATTCACTAAATTATTCATTGAATTTTTTTCTTAGATTCACTCATTAAGTTTAATGTACATGAACATTTTATATGGATTTGATTGAACCTTATCTACTTAAAAAAAGGTTGAACTGTTTAAAGACAAACAAATGAACATGTTTCTCAGTTTCTACCTGGGATACAAAAATATATCTGTAGAATGATAAATGCAGCAGTTAGGATTCTGTTAAAAATGAGTTTATATTAAAAGTTTCTATATGGCCAGACATGTTGGTGCATGCCTGTATTTCCAGCACTTAGGAGACTGAGGCAGGAGGATCACAAGTTTTAGGTCAGTCTTGGCAACTTAGTGAGGCCCTGTCTCAAAATCAAAAAATAAATAAATAAAAAGTGCTGGAGATGTAGCTCAGTAGTAGAGGGCCCCAAGGTTCAATCCTCAATACAGATGTGACAGATGTAAGAAATTGAGTGAATTGAACAATATTCAAATGTATGGACAAACTTCAATGCTTAATTGCTACTGCACTATTATATGAAAATTAAAATGTACCTCATGAAATAAAATCTTAGTGAAATGACATCATATTTACAACTCCTGACTTGTTAACCTACAGTCTTAAAACCATGTACTCTGATTTCAACTTGTCTCATTGCACATGCATTTATAGGCCAAAATTTGACTTCTCCCACACAATTCTCTGTGCAGAAAATTTCTGATTCAAACCTTGAAAAATATATGTGATTATAGCACTTAAAAATAAGGAGAATGGCAAATGTAGCAATATTAGAAGCTTTTGAAGGGATAACAAAAGTCATTAACTTTGTCATTTGGGAAAATTGTACAGATCCCTTATTTGAATTACATTAAGAAATAGAGCATTAAGACTGTACTAAATAATAATGGATTGGAATACTCATAAACTGTTAACAATTTGGATTTTAAATAGTTTTGTCCCTGCAAAAAAAATAACAAAAATATGAGATAGTGCATGTATTAACTTGATTTAAACACTTCAAAATGTATACAAATAACAAAACAACATGTATACCATAAAAACTAATTTTTATTTGTCAACTATAACTTACTAAAAATCAACATTAAAAGCTATGTAATATAAAAAGTAGTGCTGGATATGATCCTTGCAAGTAATTTCTCATATTTACTTTCTCTAATTGATGAGTTAAATAGATACATAACAGGAAGAAAATAAAGAAAATTCCAAAAGTTTTTGGATCTACAAAGGACCTAGTATAGATAAAATATTCTTTCAAGGGGAGAAAAAGTTAGAAACCTACTCAAGTTCATCTCATAGCACAGTATAGTGCTACAACCACCAGGAAAATGTGGTATTACAATGAAAACAAACATATCAATGATGCAGACCCCACTAGACCCAAACACTTGATTTTCCTTTTTTTTTATATTATTTGTTTTCTTTTTATTTAATTTTTTGATTCATTGACACAAATGGAGTACAGCAATTGTTTTTCTGATTGTACACAAAGTAGAGACACCCCATCTGTGCATTCATACATGTACACAGGGCAATGATGTCTGTCACATATACTGTTATTATTCTTACCCCCCAACCTCAACCCCACCCCTCCCTTCCCTCTATGCTGTCTATCCTTTCTCCATTCTTGCCATCTTTCCACCCCACATTGTGCATCATCATTCACTTATCATAGAGACCATTCAGCCTTTGGATATTTGGGATTGGCTGATCTCACTTAGCATAACAGTCTCCAACATCATCCATTTACCTACAAATGCCATAATTTTATTCTTCTTTATGGTTGAGTAATATTCCATTGTGTATATATACCACACTTTCTTTATCCATTCATCTATTGGAGGACGTCTAGGTTGGTTCCACAATCTAGCAATTGTGAATTGAGCACCTATGAACATTGATGTGGCTGCATCACTGTAGTAATCTGATTTTAAGTCATTTGGGTATAGGCCAAGGAGTGGGATAGCTGGGTCAAATGGTGGATCCATTCCAAGTTTTCTAAGGAATCTCCACAAG
>JAJEJO010001246.1:261653-288822 GCA_020662805.1 Glaucomys volans
TGTGTATCTGTTGTAATTCTGTGTGTTTGGTGTCCCGTAAGCCTCTTGTAATTGATTGTCCAACTCATTCCTCATATTTGGGAAATTTTAGGATATTATTTCATTGAACAGATTATTCATACCCTTGGTTTGTATCTCTGTAACAATCCCAATAACTCTTAAATTTGTTCTTTTCATGATGTCCTATATTTCTTGGAGGTTTTGTTCATGATTCCTAACCATCTTCTCTGTTTGTTCAGCTTTGTTTTCAAGATTAAATATTTTGTCTTTATTGTCTGAGGTTCTGTCTTCCAAGTGATCTATTCTGTTAATTATGCTTTCTATTGAGTTTTTAACTTGGTTGATTGTTTCCTTCATTTCCTTGTTTCCTTCAAGGATTTCCATTTGTTTTTTTCTCAGAACTTCTATTTCTTTATTGAAATGATTTTTTGCTTCCTACAATTGCTCTATTAGCTGATTATTCATAGCCTGAATCTGCTTTCTCGCCACATCATTCTCTTCTCAGATCATTTTAATTATGAACATTCTGACCTCCCTTTCTGTCATTCCTTCTACCATACTGTCTTTGGGTTCTCTTGCTGTATCATCTAGGTTTGTTTGGGACCCTTTCTTCCCATGTTTTCTCATGTTGGTCGTGTATCTTCCCCTCTAGTAGTGGAAATCAGAGGGACTGCAATTTCCCTGTAAAGACTTAAAGTGTCCCTGCAGATTTCCAGTAGCTCACCTGATGTTTGAGAGGTGCTTGATCAAGCGGTGACCCAAAAAGCTGCTGTCCCAATACCTCCAGGGTGGGAATGATCAATGCTTCTGGGCAGAGGCAGCCTGGTGTTGATAGACAATCAGATACAGCAAGGTGCTAGACCCCGGGCCAGGGTGTGGACCTGGGCACTAGACCAAGTTGGGGTGGGGGCACAGAACTTTGCTCAGTGATGGAGACACTGGGCTTGAGAGCCCAGGCATGCCTGAGCTCCTCACTGGGAGCTCAGTCCGTGGCAGGTGGTCACTCTCTGCCAGGGAAACTGTAAAATGGGGCTGAAGGGCCTAAACTCTCCACTGGAGCTGAGGACTCCCTCTGCTCCAGGCCAGATCCCTCCAGGAGCTGCAGCCCAAACACTTGATTTTCAACAATTTGTTTCCATTTTGATGTCTATGAAGATGTTTTTGTTTGTTTGTTTGTTTGTTTTAAGAATTACTGGTACAACATGAAAATGCCGTGGAGAGAGAAATGAACATTTTGATCTACCTCACAATATACACATAAGCACACTGGAGTGAAGTGTTATACCTAATGTAAACCTTGGCTATGCAACATTTCAGGAATTAAACAGAAAAAACAAAAAATGTGACCAAGGCACACACATTTTTTCCCAAATGTCTAAAATCACATAAACCTAAAATAAAATAATAAACAATTTGACTTCAAAATTTAAAAAATGTGTTCTATGAAAGACACAAGAGAAGAAAGAAAATAGTTGCAGCACACACAAACACACATATGTGATTAAGAACTTGTATGTATCAATGGTAAATAACACTGGCAAATATACAAAAGAAGATTAATAAATTTTAATGGGCAAATACTGAATAGACACTTAGCAAAGGTAAGCACATACATGACTTATACGAACTTAGAATGTGCTCAACATTAAAGGTATTCAGAGAAATACTAATGAGAAAATGTTTCATTTACAATAGAGTGGTTTAAATTTAAAAATCTGACAAAATCATATATTGTCAAGGATCTGAGATGATCAACTAGAATGTTCATATAGTGATTTTGGATATGTATAAACCACTTTGGAAATTGGCAATTTCTTTTCAAATTAATCAGCTATCTATCTTATGATTATGCAAATCCAATTCTAATTGTTGTCCAAAAGGAAAAGAAAATGAAAATGCCATCAAAAGTCACACAAAAATATTTTTAGTAGTCCTTTTCTCAAAAAACCCAAAATTAGAACCTTTGAAATGTCCCCTAAGAAGAGAATGGGTAAAGAAATAATGGCACTTGAATTAATTAGCAATGATTTTTTTAAAAAAATGAATCTCAAAGCAATATAGGGAAGGAAGGATCCACAGCTTTCAAATATTTTCTATCATTTGGTAGGTTCTCATTTCACTCTAATGATTGTTTCCTTTGCTGTGTTGATGCTTTTTAGTTTAGTATCTTTTGTCTAGTTTTCTTCCATTTCCTTTACTTTTTTTGCCCCCAAATTTCTTTCCCATTCCAATGTCCCTAAACATTTTCCCTAGGTTTATATTGGTAGTTTTTTATTTGTTGGTTGGTTTGTTTCAGGTTTGCATGCATTTTCATTCCATTTGAAGTTAATTTTTGTAGCTAGTGAGAGGTAGGGGTCAAGTTTGATTCTTCTGAATGTGAATATACATTTCTTCTAGCATTATGTCTTGAAAACTTTCAATGTTCTTAGCACCTCGGTTGAAAATCAGTTAGCTGGAGATGCTTGGGTTTCATTCCAAGCTCTTTGTCCTGTTCCACTGTTTTATGTGTTTGTTTTTTACCAATACCATGCTATTGCAATTGCAACAGCTTTTGGTATGTCTTAGAGTCAGGTAGTGTAATGCTTCTTACTTTGTTCTGTTTGTTAAAGTTGGCTTTGGCCATTGTGTTTTGTTTGTGCTTCCATATGAATTTTAGGAATTTTTCTATTTTGAAGAAAATTGCTTTTGGTGTTTTGATGGAAATTTCACAGGTTGCATTGAATTGTTTTGGGAAGACTGGACATGTTAATAATAATAATTCTCCCAATCCTAGAACATGAGCTTGGTTAAATTTATTACAAATTTTTTTGCTGATGTTATTTTGTTTGTGATAACTTAATGGAATTCCTCTCATGATTTATTTCTCAGTTATCTTGTTATTGATTTATAAAAATACTATGGTATTTCTATGTTGTATCCTGCAATTTCACTGAATTCATCCACCAATTCTAATTACCTTTTAATGGAGTTCCTAGCCTTTTCCTTATACAAAATCTTATCATCTGCAAACAAGGGCTTAGTATCCCACATATACAAGGAAATAAAAGGAGGAAAGAAGTGCCTGATTAAAATGTGTGCAGTAGATATAAATAGATATTTCTCAAAAGAAGACACACCATTAGTAAATAGGTATATGAAAAAATGCTCACCATTCCTAATCATCAGGGTAATACAAATGAAAACCACAAAGAAAAACTTCAACAGATGAATGAATAAAGAAAGTTTGGCATATATACACAATGGAATATTACTCAGTCTTAAAGAAGAATGAAATTATGGCATTCTTGGGTAAATGAATGGAGCTGGAGAATATCAGTCTAAGCGAAATAAGCCAATCCCAAAAAACCAAAAACTGAATAATTTCTCTGATATGCAGATGCTAGTTCACAATAAGGGTGTGGGTGCTAGGGAAGAATAGAGGTATTCTGGGTTAAACAGAGTGGAGTGAAGGGAGGAGAGAGGATAGGGTCATAGGAACAAAAGTAGAATGAATGAGGCATTATTACCCTATGTGCATACATGATTATGCCACTGGTGTGATTCTGGATCGTGTACAACTGTAAAGTGAGAAGTTGTACTCTGTTTATGTAAGATGTGTCAAAATGCACTCTACTGTCATGTATAAATAATTAGAACAAATAAAAAAATACAAAAAAATGCAGCATCACTCCAGTAAGAATGGCTATTATCAAAAAGACAAAATATCAGATGGGTGTATGTGAC
Organism: Glaucomys volans; assembly: GCA_020662805.1. Taxonomy (NCBI): domain Eukaryota; kingdom Metazoa; phylum Chordata; class Mammalia; order Rodentia; family Sciuridae; genus Glaucomys; species Glaucomys volans. The sequence continues at coordinate 265,377 of JAJEJO010001246.1, forward strand.
ACTGGTGGAGCACTTGCCTAGCATGCACAAGGCCCTGAGTTCCATCTCCAATACAGAAAACAAACAAAAACAAATGTGAACAAGTGCTGGTGAGGAGCATCTGGAGAAAAGGGAACCCTTCCACACTGTGATTTTTCTGGCAGATATCTTCAAAGGGATGTCAAATTGTAGATAAATGTTGAAGAGCTATAACTTAACAGCATGATCCTTATTGTCTCTGGAAATTGTGGAATTTCTTAATTTCAATAAAGCAAAAGATTCATTAGTTATGTACTGCCAAATTCTGTGTCTATTTTTTTTTTTACTTACCAGGTTTATAAATTTTAGTTTTTCTGGATGCATGCTAGATTAACTAATTTGAGGTCATGAAAAATGCCTTTCTTCCTCTTCATCATTAGTAGCTTAATCCCTGAACAGTGTCTGGTACACACTGAGCAAACAAGAGTAGTTTTGAATGATTGGAAGAATGGTGATTTCAAAGTACTATTTCTTAGGAACCATTGTGGACTGAATAGTGTTCCTCTCCAATTCATTGATTAATGTTTCAACAACAGTTTGAACTGGGCCAAGGAGAAGGTAAAGGTAATTGATTTTATAATGGTGGGATCCTAATACAATATGAAAGATTCCCTATAAAAACAGAGACATCAGGTTGCAGACTCAGAGAAGAAATTCTTATGAGGACACAAATAGTGCCTATCTGCGGCACCCTAGTCTTGGACTTGCAGCCTATAAGAAAATTAATTTATTTTGTGTACCTTTTTCGGTCTATGGTGTTTTGTTATGACAATCCTCACAGAATAACAGAGAGATGGACATATAGATGTGCACACAATATGTCTGAATAGATAAATACTGTGTCTATGATTTAAAGATATTGATATTACTGCTTTTTTATCCATTCATCTGTCAATAGGTTGATTCCACATCTTAGTTGTTGTGATTAATGCAGCAGAAAACCTAGAAGTTCAAATAACTGATATACTGATTTCATTTCCTTTGTGTATTTACCCCACAATGACATTATTGGATGATTTGATGTAAATTCTGTTTATACTCTTTTTATTTTGGGGGGCATCTCGCTATGTTGTTCAGACTCCTATCAAACTTGAGGGCTCAAATAATCTTCTTGCCTCAGCCTCCCAGATACTGGGAATATAAGCATGTGTCACAACATGTGGCTTATTTTTAATTTTTTGAGGGAACTTCATTCTGTTTTGCATAATGGCTACACCAATTTAGATTCCCACCCACAGTGCACAAGGGTTTCCTTTTCTGCTCTTCCTCACCAGCACTTACGATTGACATTTTGGATAGTAGCCAACAGTGTGAGATAATATCTCATTATGGTTTTGATTTGCATTTTTCTGGTGATTATTAATACTTAGCATCTTTCCAAATACCTCTTGAACATTTTTATGCTTTCTTTGGAAAAAATGTTTGTTCAGGTTCTTTGTCTATTTTCCAGCTTCTTTTTTCTTTTGTTATTGAGCCATATGGACTTCCTAAATATTTTGAAATGTGTTTGTATATATCTCCATTCCTTATCAGATACATGATTTACAAATTTTCTATCATACTAGAGTTTGCTCTTTCTTTTTCTTTGTCCTGTGTATGCATTTTAGCTTGGTGTAAATCCCTGTATTTGTTTTTGCTTTGATTGCCTGTTCTTTTGATGTCAATTCTAAGAAATTTAAAATAAGTAATAATAGAAACTGCAATAGCAAACAGTTACTGAGAATTTGACTGTGATACCACTTCACATATGTGATTTTACTAATTCCTGTACAGTATGAACATATCTTCCCTTAATACAGGTGAAAACTTAGGACTGAAGAATGTGACTGTATGCAGTTTTGTGTGTATAAATATATTTCCCAAAATCACAAGAATTACATTTTGCAGAGCTAAAAATATTGCCATGTCTGACTCGGATGTCCTTATTTTAGCCATTATATCATAGGTCACTGCCACATCTGCCCTCCATTCATCCTGTCATGATTCAACAGTTTTCCTAAAAAGAAAATCATAATAATTTCTGTAGCAACTGTAGTCTCATCCCTTGGCCAGGGAGAAGGAACGGTGCTCCATCTCTGCAGTCATTCTACCTGCAGAATGGTAAAGAATACCTAGAATCTACTTCCCATCTGAGAGGAGGACAAATGGTATACAACACTTCTTTCTATTTGTATATGACCATTTCGTAAATCGCATTTTCATAAGTTGTCAGCATCCACTTATTTGTTTAGAAAAAGACCAACCTTTCAGATTAAGAGCAAGTCACTGTTTTTTCTTCAGTAATGAATGAAATGCACATCTACCATGAGGATGAAGGAGGACTGCAGCTGAACACAGAAAGTCTTCATATTCTAATGCAAAATACTGCATTCCACAATTTGTTTGAAAATACTTCTAGAATTCATAAAATATTAATTGTTCTGCCCCATGTTTTAAAATAACATTTTCTCAAATTGAAGGTCCCTTCTGCAAGGATTTCTGAATAATTTTTTCTAGATATTTACATTTACAAAATACAAAAAGATATATTCTGTACAATTCATGCTACAGAGAAGATTTATTTGAGTAGATATGAAAGGTTGATAAAGCCAAATTCTTTTTGTGCCAAGTTAGCATTTTTTACTTTAAAATTGTGCATACTTCCAAGGCCATTATCAAGCTTTCCATTTTCATACCAATTTAAAATATTTCCTACGTGATCATGAAGCTAGACTGTTAGATTAACTTAATATTCTTGAATTCTATTAAAATGGAAATGTGTTAACATACTTTATCTTTGCATTCAGAAAATACATATATTTATGGAAATAATTTTGCACTTTACACTCAATAATTATAAAAGCTTATATATCTTATGATTGCATTCTTTTTGTTGAATTGCACACTGAGATAAAATTATATAGATTATGACCCATTGAAATGTGTTACTGGTGTTTTATTTAGATGGTCTCCTTAGCAGAATAAATTTTAACACATCTTACTATGATATTTAGGATTTTTGAATTTTTTATTATGAAGAAATGTTTTATCAGTATTAAATATATATATTTGAACCTAGCATCAAAAAGGATGATAGACCAGAGTTTGTGCCAAAAATAACTGGATCATCTGGCTAAAACACAGAACTAATTAATTTGAGAGCACTGTAAGGTGCAGAGCACCCAGAAATGAAAGCTAAGACCCAGAGATGACATTTGCCTATCAATAAATCTAACAAAAATGTGCCTAAAATCTACACTTAGAATATAAAACAGAACCATTTCACCCTATTCTTCCCACAGAAACAATAATATCCCCAGATTTGAAATATGAAGAAACTATGATTAGATTCTGAAAGGTAGAGAAAAAAGACCGCCTAGGCAGGAACCCATGGATTTTGGGAACACACCAGTGAAGTTCTTTTGTGTGTCTTCTCTTTGTTTTGTTTTGGGGTGTCTTTGCTTCTCAAATGCATGAATAGATGAAGCATCCAAACATAGTAAGTGAAGTAATTTTCAAACTCTATATGATAGTTTATCAGAAAATATGAGATAATGAAATTATTCATGAGGAAAATGGGAGCATAGATAAGAATATCCAATATGACATTACATAAATAATTATTTGAATATTGTCATCTCGCTAATCATCAAGAAACTGCAAAAATAATCAAAACATTATGCTACTTTACTATCTCCAAAAAGAAACAAAACCCAGGAACTCTCAAAGATGTGAAGCAATTTGTCCTGTCATGGATTGATTGCAGGGATTTAAATTAGTACAAGCTCTGTGTTGAACTATAGGGCAGCATCTACTAAAACTGAGCATACACTTTAGACCAGAGCACAGCAATTCTACCTTTAGATACATATCCAACAAAAAGGCATATGCATGTTTATCGAAACATACCTGTTTGTAACAACGTATGCATCATGGACTCAAAGTAGAAGCAGTTCAATGGATGTGGTATGTTCATATGACTTAATGCTCTACAAAAAGTAGAACAAATGAATGAATGACCACTGTCTGCAATAGCATGAATGAATATATGAATATAATATTGTCAGAAAAAGGCTTCCCATGAATTTAATGTTCTATATCCCAATGAAAAAAATATCTAAAAAAAGGGAATCCTAACCTATGATAAGTCATAGCTATCATAGATATAGTACTTACATATCCTCAAGGAATTTTAGTTCCTGGGACCACTGGAGTACTGGAAATGTTCTTTATATATTTTCTGGCTATATGGAGTGCTGTTTCTGAGAAAATATATTAAGCTGTACACCTATGAATTGTGCACTCTTATTTACATCTTCTAATTAAGTAAAATTTATATTTTAATGCTGAATTAAAGTATTGAGTCTCTACAACCAGAATATATACCATGACGTCACTAACAGAAAAAGATTGACAGAAAAACATTGAAGATTGGAAGGGGATAGATTTTTATTTATGAGGTACTGGTGAACAAACAAGATGAGTTTTTAAGCACATTAAGGATTACCAGCTGGTCGTAAACTTTCAATGTGTTTGCAGCCATTAATCAGTATGTGTTCCAGAGGACGTGGAGAAAATTGGTTTGTTTAGAAATGTGATTCTATTCAATAGAGTAATAGAAGCAACAACTTTCAATTTGATATCTAATTATTGATACACAGAATGGATGAATAGTTTATGTGTTGTTATCCACCTAAAACTTAAATTGAATCAAATCATATATTTCCATATTTCAGTTTTGAGTTATCATTTGATCTTAAATAATGGTGTGTTTAAATAATGGAAGGGCTTTTTAAAATTTAAATAAAACATGTTTTTACCTTCATATTATGTTGCACAAGTATATTCAGAATGTTTATTTTATATTAAGCAAAGAAAACCTCCAGGAATGAACTACTTTAAAGTGGGTGATGCCATTCTTTTTCTAAGCAGGTATTTTAAAAGCACATGAGGAACTGTGGTCTGGTATGGTCAAGAACTGCTCCACGGTGAAGGTAGAAAAGGAGCAAATGACTAAGGCGCATTCAGACATTCAGACAGCAAGGCACTGAGCAGCCAATGTACTTTTCTATTTTTTTTTTTAATGTGCTTTTCTCCTTCCTTTTCTCTTTCCCCCCTCTCTCTCTCCCCTACTTCCTTCTGTTTATCTCTCTCTCCCTTCCTCTCTCCTTGTTCTTAACAAAGTAACCATGACATGTTATTCTTTAGTCACAATATGAAAACAAAGATAGCATCTACCCATTATGAATGTTGTTAAAATTAAATGACATAAACATTAAAATAGTCTACATAGGCCCTGTAATTAGTAACCCTCAGGAAAGTTTTATAAAAGTTGGTTTATTATTTTTAATTTATAAGAGAGACAGACATATAAATTTGAAAAATGGCAAGTAAGCAAATTTGGTTATAGAAAGAACTTATAGTGATGAAGAAACTTATATGAACACTCTTCTCCTGGTTTAGGGTTATAAATTCTTGGGAAAGAAAAAGAGTAATTTAAATGAAAAAAAATGAGTTTACCCAGATTTTCCAATAAAAATAGTCATATATTCAGTCTATTTTTGTCAAGAGTCTAAACCTCTTAAGAGTGCAAGAATTTTTAATCAATAATAAATGACATTCACCTGATGTATTACATATCCTAAGATGTATTTTAAAAAGTCAGGGTGAGCACAATCACTTAGAATTGTGTTTCTCATGGATACAAATGTCATAGCATGTTTTAAAATTCTTATGCAAATATGTATGCACTGTATATAAATTTGAAAGAATATAACCACTTTTCTTCTGTGAAGTCACTTTTTTATTGGTGCACTATAATTATACTTGATAGTGCCATTCATTATGCCATATTTGCTTGCAAATAAAGATTTGGTCCATCTCATTTCCAATACCTTCCCTTTCCCTCCTCTGGTCTTCTTGTTCAAATCTACTGATCTATAAGCACTTTTAGTAGGAGGAAGAAACGATGGTTTGACTAAACTTTGACATATTTATAAGAAAATTTATGGAAACATTGGGAAACAATATTTTGAAAGAAGAGAATTACATTTGCTACTCTATTCTCATTGTAATTTTCCCTATAGTGAAATACTTGCAGAAATTACATTGTTCAAATTCCTCATTTTGAGAGAAAAACATACCACAAGCAAAACACAAACGTTATACAGTTTTGTCTGCTACCTGTTAACCGATCTGCACAAGATGCATCAGCTTGTCTACATTTTCTATAACACCTTTAAAAGAAAGGACTCAACTCTTCCTTATACCAAATTTTCTAGCATTTTATTCCCTACTCTTATTACTTGACAATTTCAGAGGAAAAAAAAAATACATCACAGCTTTGCTGTGGATAATGGCTAAACTCAAAGCCATAGAGCATTGACTTTGATCTTGAACCCAAAGCATCTGATCATTTCACCCATAAGTACTACATACTGCCTTGTGTTATGACAACAGGCACCATCTTATTCCTCAGAACTCATCTTCTCCTTTGATCAGCCACGGTTAAAGAATTAGATAACACACACAAACACAGAAACACGAACACCTTCAACAATTCAAAATTGCAGAAGTATAGATGCATCAAGGCAAAGTCAGTTCAGGACACTCATATTCTAAGTACAGTTTATTACACTAAAAATTGGAGCTGCATGACTTCTGTATTTCAGTATGGTGGTTTTAATTTTTTTTGCTGGGTTGGTTAGGGTAGGCCAGATGGAGGAAGGTTGATGTCAACCTGAAGTGTTGATGTCAACCTGAAGTGTCTGTACAGTGTTTATAAAACAATAAACATTATTAGATCAACATTATCAATAAACATTGTAGAATAGCTATTAGCATTGAGGAGAGTTGAAAGTTTGAATTAGAAAAAGGTAACAATAAAGATATTTCACTGTTATAATCAACATGTTTGAAGTCTCACCACTTACCTGATCCTTTGTTTGGACCCAGGAAAAATAAACAAGACTCAGTTTCTTTCATTTCAACAATTCATTTGAGTCTGAAGCAAAACTATATAAATTGGCATATTGGTAAATAATATGTACATGGTATAAAGCATGAATCAAGACCTATAGTGCACTAGAAAGCTCAACTAGTTGAATACAGGGGAGTTGGAAAATCATTCTTGATTTAAGATTAATTTGTAAGTGATGTGAAAGATGCAGTGAAATATAGATAGCACATTTCAATTACACAGATGTGATGACATTCATCTGGGGTTGTGGTATTTCAGTCATAATTTTGTGAGATAAATGAGACATTTTATTAGATTTATGATTCTATTTTTTGTTTCCAGATGAAATTTACAATTTTCTTCCTCTGCCTTCTCTCTCTCTTCCATCATATTGCAACTTCTATTAAAGGGTCCAGTTTAACTTCATTATCATTTAAAGATCAGGAGTCATTTGTATAGGATACTTCAACATACTGAGGTGACCTGTATTACTCCATTTCCTGGGGTTCAGTTGCTCATAGGTTCAGAATACTGTGCTACCTTGCTAAGATCTGACTCATGATTGTATTCCATTTAGAAGGACAGTATTTCACAATCACCTTGCAGAGTTAGCCACATTTTTCTCAGGGATCAGTCCTCACTCTGTGTATCTCATTCACCATCTGTTTTTTTGTTTTGTTTTGTTTTGTTTTTTTGCCCATTGTACCCAAGGCATTCTGCTAAAGAGCTGGGGATAAAAGATAGAGTCCCTATCTGAAAAGAGTTACAATACTTTGTATTGGAAGATAGAAAAAAACAAATCACACATCTTTCTTAAAAAGAGGTAGATAAGGGTCAAAGATCATTACTTTGTGTGAGAGGATGATATTAGGTGTTGTTCAGGAAAGAAAGCAATGAGGAAGTAACATTTAATCCACTTTAGTAGAAAGGGGAAAGATGTTCTAGTAAGAGAAAACAGCTTGAGATAAAAATTATCTCTTTAAATAGCTTAGGAGTGTATGGTAGCTGGAGTAGGTGAAGTAAATCATAAAAGTTTGAAGGTGCGGGCACAGAGCAGTTAGCTTAGACTCACTGGTGGAGTTATTATATGATCCAGTTTGTCATAAGCTACTGGTTTACGTCTATTTTCCAAGCATTATTATTAGTAATAGTAGTAGTAGTAATAATAGTAGGTACAAGTAGTAATAGTAGTATTTGGTACTGGGATTGAAATTCAGGGGCACTTTAATACTGAGCTACATCCCCAATCCTTTCACTTTTTTATTTTGAAACAGGATCTCGCTAAGTTGCTGAGGGTCTCGCTAACTTGTTGAGACTGGTCTCAAGTTTGTACTCCTCCTCCCTTAGTCTCCTAAGTTCCTAGGGTTACAGGTGTGGGCAACCATGCCCGACTCTAAGCATAATTATTAATGGTGTTCCATTTTATTCTTAAGTGTTCCTTAACTTGGAGGAAAATTATATAGTTGCTTAATATATGGGATATGGCAAGAAGTTTGAAATGTAGTTGATAAAGAACAGGAAGCCACTGCAGGTTTACACATAACTTTGTAAATATTACTCCAGCAATTATGTAGAGATAGATTAAAAAAATGGACAGTGAGATGAGCAGAAAACTAAGTAGGATTACATTGACTAAGTAAGAGATGATGAAAGCCTCACTCAGGAAAATGCTAGAATATATAAGAAAGCTGGATATATTTGAAACTTTTCTTACTAGGTAGAATTTATTGGCTTTGTTGGACTGAATATGGGGATATTAACATGTAATATAATTTTGTTCACTCTTGTGACATCCTTTTGAAATGTATATTTCTGTATTAGATTATAAAATGAAATACCAGCCTATATTCTCAGAGTCCTACAGAGAGTGTTTTTCTTCTCCACATCTAAAGAATGAGTTTGCCCTAAATCATCAGTACAGAACACCAGAGAATAATTTAAATATGAAAGAAATTTGATTAAACAAAAAGACTGTTCATTTCATAACAGAGGTAGGGGAAAACATTTTAATTAAGCTATCCATTCTCTCTTTGCACTTTTCCCTTTCTTCCTCAGGCATCAAAGAATTTTTACTGATGCTTCATCTATTCCACTCATTTACTTTTTCTCTATGCATGGTGAAGCAGTCATTTATACCTTTTTAGTCTCAATTTTTTTCTGGTGACTGGTTTCATGGAAGTGTATCTGCTTTTGCTATGCCTAAGGCTCATTTCTCTTATATAGAGTTTTGTAAATCATGTCTGATGTTTACCAAATGTTTGTTTATGTAGCAGCTTCTCTTCTTTATACGACCCCTTGATTTACAAAATACCATTTTATTCAAGTTGCATATTCAAGAGAAATGATTTGCTGAGATGAATATTGAAAACTTGCATTTCTCACATGCGAAAAGTGTCACTTTTGTAGAAAGGAAAGTCACAAGATAAAAACTCAGAAGACAAATTTTTAACCAGAAATAACTTTAACTTGTCTATTATTCTCTGATATTTACATTCTTCTGGAGGCAAATAGAGAAAATAAGAATGTCACTCCTTTCCTGAGAGTCGTCTTTGACAATGAATACACTTTAAAAATGCATTTCACTGGTGCCCGTGGTAAGTACAGTTATGCTATACTAATTAGATGGGGTTTAGTGCACTAAACTACGTGGAGCAGAGGTGTCATGATTATTGAGTAATCTGCATAAAAATGACCAGGATTAAAATGTAGGTACCAAACTAGTCTTTCATAAGAACTGCTTCACTGTGTTCAGAAAGAAATATGGAATCTCATTTAACTCTACATTTAAAGCAGAACAGACTCTTTTAATCTAACTGGGCTTTCTATTTAATTTCCAATTCCTTTTTATATTAAAAAAAAGAAGAAATAGCTGATATCTAAAGTACAAGGCTGCCCAAGCATCAGTGAGCAGAGTTGTTCAGTAAGACCTGTGCTTCTCAAGCAGGAGTAAATGTCAGAATTCCTCACACTGCACATGCCCTAGGCTTATCCCTGGGGATATAATGGAAAGCAGAATCACTTCAGTTATTAACACTGTGTTCTCTCAAGCAAGTTCAATTAGTTTGAATCCTGGCTTCCTCATTAACTTGTTTCTTAAACTCATGGGCCTTCGTTTTCTTAATCTGTAAAATGAACACCAGTGTGGTATTGACCCAATGCTGACTCTGTCCTTTGAATCCTTACATAGTCAACTGTAACCTCATTTAGCAAGTGAACAAACAGTAACCTAATTTAAGAGGATATTCTTGTTTATACCAAGCAGCTGAGCATTAGTCAATCATAGACTGCCAACTAGTCAGGGTACATTCAGGTAAGGCAAACGCTGAATTGCAGTCAGGATATTTCTCTTGGCCACTCTGTTTTCTGGCTCATTGTCTTCCTCTCCAGAATGAAGCAGAACTTTCTGGCCCTTTTGTTATTGAGTACTACCTGATTCACAAATCATTTTTTTCTCAAACTGTTAAAGTTAATTTGTCTAAGAATTTCCATTTTACAAATTCATGGTACCCTGATAGTTAAATCTATAAAATGAATACCATGATGGAGATGTCATCACTAAATTTGTTATGAAGACTAAATGTTAACTGGTGATTCATTTTTTCCTAACAAGAAATAAGGATTTCTCTCCATGAAATAATTTAAGAGAAAAGAAAGAGAAAAAACAGGCCTTCTGGGGATATTTTGCTTTTAAGTAACACAAATGTATTGACTTGTGTTATAGTTTTGACAAATATTCAGAAAGTTAGTGGCTTAAACAAGTCAAATTATTATCTTCTTAGTTTTTACATCAAAAGTTCAATACAATTTTTAATGAGCTAAATTCAAGATGCTGTCAGGACTCTGTTTCTGTTTGTAGGCTGTAACTGAGATTCCATTTCCTATTTCTATCAGGTTTCTAAAGTACACTTCTTTCATCTTCAAATGGTAATGTTGCACATCTTTGTACCTTTCCTACATACTCAAATTTTTTTTTTTGACATTTTGACTTTCTCTTACACTTTAAGAATCTTTGAAAAAAAAAAATCTTGGTAATTGCTCTGAACTCACCTGGATAACACAGAATAATCCCTCTCTCTTTCTTTAAACCAGCTGATTAGCAATCTTAATTTCATCTGCAAACTAAATTCCCCTTTGCAGTGTGAAGCATAACATATTCTCCAGACTAGGTACTGGGAAAGCAATATCTTTTCATTTTTCTACCTACTCCACTTTTACAGAAGGGCAAGCCATTGCATCCTAAGTGTAATGGGTTAGATGTGAAGTGTCCCCCAAAAGCTCATGTTTGAAAAATGCAAAGAGGTGAAATGATTGGGTCATGGGAGTCTTACCCCAATCAGTGTGCTAATTTACTCATAGGGATTAACTGAGTGGTAACTATAGGCAGGTAGGGTGTCTGGAGGAGGTAGGTCCCTGGGTGTGCCTTTGGGGTTTATATTTTATCCTTATTGAGCAGAGCTCTTTTTCTGCTTCCTTGGAGTCTTATTTCCAGCTGCTTTCCTCTGCACACACTTCTGCAATGATGTGCCACCTCACCTCTCACTCCAAAGAATGGAGCCAGCTATCTATGGAATGAGACCTTTGAAACCAGGAGCTCCAAATAGTCTTTTTCTCCTTAAAATTATTTTATCAGGTCTTTTGGCTATAGCAGTATAAAGCTGTGAAACACTGGGTAAACTCTCAACATCTGGAGGGCACAGTGATTTCATTTTTAGATTGTACCATGAGACAAAACTGGCATTTTGTTGAAAAGTTGAGCTTGCATCACAGCAATTTATAGTCCTCGTTCAGAATTTGGCTGAAATTCTGCCATCCTAACTGCTTCATAAAGCTTCTTCCAGTTTGTGGACAGCAATCTCAGAATCCACTATTCTTAAGGGTGTGTAATAAACTGCATTACATTTTCAACAAACGACTCTTGTATTTTCCTGACCTCATACTGTTACAGAGTTGGGGTATTCTGGGAAACTGAGGCAATTCAAAGATCCCCATCAAACACTGAGAAAAGAGAAAGGGGACACTCTCAAGGGAGAGAGTGGGTCAACGTGCCTCTCCAACACTCCAGATTTACTGGGATCCCAGAGAAGTTTCCAGAGTCCTGCCCAGGTCCACCTTTTGACTTTTGACTGATATCAAGATGACATGAGATTTTCAAGTACCCACTGTCTTGACGACTCTAGGGCACCTTGGCTCATGCTGACGAGTTCTAATTAGCCATATATTCTTACAGATTTTATTGTAAGGAGAAATTATCCTTATCTCCCTGAGTTTCAGGCTCTGTTCACAAAAGTCTCCTTGGTTCCTCCCATCGCTTGCAGAGAAATGTAAGGAATCCCGTCTACTTAGGCCAGGCAGGGCTTCAGGTCAATTGCTTCTTGGAAAAGAAAGCATGTGGGGGTCAGCACAGTGGGCCTGTTTTACAGCATGATCTTCTTAACCTTGTGTTCCCACTTCCTCATCTGTATGTCCCCTAACAATACTACCAAGATTTGAACAATCTTTCTAGATAGAATAAGAATTTAGATAGATGTTAAAGAGAGATAGATTAGATAGATGATTGATAGGTAAGAGGGGATAGATAGATAGATAAACTGTAGCTATAACTATAGGTGTGTGACTGAAATCTGATCACAGAACAAACTCTGATATTCAGTTTGGGAGAAAACAAGTAAGCAAGGACTTTTTAATAGGCTTTTTAGGAGATCGTGTGTTGTAATAGGCTCACAAGTAAATCAGAAGTACATAATAAAAATGATATCTAGCATAAAATCATAAAGATACTGAGATAGTGTCTTCTTCACTAAACTAAAAAATAGATGAGTTTCCTCCTTTCAGAAACTGAAACTGAATCCTGTCTACATATCCCTCTCCATTCGAATTTCTATTATCACCTTAGTTTGTTTAAATATGATGATTCATCCCACTATTTAGTTTTATGTGTGTTTGTTGTCTTCATGTCCAGGAATATTATTTCAGTAACTAATTACTATAGCCATAGTTAAAATTCCTACCTCATACCATAATGAAAAAATAACTCTAAATGAATTAAAATCCTGAGTCTAAGATCTAAAACTATACAACTATACAACTATGCAACTCTTAGAAGAAAACGAATGTATTTAAAATTAGCTTAATTGATTTTTTTTTACAATAGTAGAAATGAAACAGAATAAAATCTGTTAATTTTTATGGCACAATTACAGACTGAAACTTATCTTCACAGAACTCATATTTTGAAATCCTTGTTCAAATACTTGTAACTGTTTACAGATAGGGAACACAATTAAGGTTGAATGGAGTTATAAGGATGGGGCTGCAATGTCACAAGATTGGTGGCTTTATAAGATGAGGGAGAGAATAAGAAGTGACTACTCCATGAGCACTTGTCAGTGAAATGCCGTGTGACCACAGCGGGAAGGTAGCTCTTAGAATAGCAAGAAGACAGCTCCCACCAGACACCATCCATCATGGCACCCTAACCTTTGACTTTCAGCCTCCAGAGTTGTGAGAGTATATATTTCTATTGCTTAAATTACTATAGTATTTTGTTGTAGTAGCCTGAGCAGATTGATGCATATGAAATGTAAGGAAAATATAAAATGCAAAATATGTGTGTGTGTGTGTGTGTGTGTGTGTGTAAATATACCAACTTAGATGCCCTTCAACAGATGAATGGATAAAGAAACTGTGGTATATGTACACAATGGAATATTATTCACCCATAAAGAAGAATAAAATTGTGGCATTTGCAGGTGAATGGATGGATTTGGAGAATATCATGCTAAGTGAAATAAGCCAATTCCAAAAAACCAAAGGCCAAATGTTTTCCCTGATAACTGGATGATGATACATAATGGGGACGGGGGATTGGGGGGTAAAAGAAGAATGGAGGAACTTTAGATTACGTAGAGGGAAATGAGAGTGGGGAAGGGGCAAGGGTATGAAAGATGGTAAAATGAGCAGACATCGTTACCCTATGTACATGTATGATTACAAGAATGGTGTGAATCTACATTGTGTACAACCATAGAAATGAAAAGTTCTACCCGATTTGTGTACAATGAATCAAAATGCAGTCTGTAAAAATTATATATATAAACATATATAACATTATTACATTATTTTTGGTATACACACATGCATAATATTCAGTATATTTTTAAAATTGTACAATGTAATGCCAAAAAGCAGTGTTAGAGGGCTGGGGTTGTGGCTCAGTGGTGGAGTGCTTGCCTGGCATTTGTGAGGCACTGGTTTGATCCTTAGCACCACATAAAAATAAGTACATAAAGAAAGGTATTGTGTCCATCTGCAACTAAAAAAAAATTTTTTAAAGCAGTGTTAGAGATGAAGTGTATCATAGCATTTCAATTCAAAAATAGAAAAACATTGAGATATAAACTTCAGAAGCAAAACTATTGAGACACATATGTAAAACAAAAGTTTACTGTTATGAATGTGTGTTCTGGGGAGAGAATAATGGGACACATTATCATAAGTAAAAATAAGCAGAATATTCAAAGAAGGAAATGCCCCCAGAACAGCCACTGATTTTATTATCTATGCACCTGAGAGGATACCTTACAGTAACTTTGAGTTCTCACTTTCCTTATAACATTTTGTATCACTGTTGTACTCTTAACCGGGAATTGTGAATAGTTGATGTTTAAGGGTTTCCCTACCCCAGAAGTAATTTAATTCTCCATTCAGAATACTTAACCGTCATGGCCAATATATGAATTCATACTATGAATTGGTTCTAGCACATGTGTGATGACCTTCACACACACCCCCTCCAAAGCAACATATGGATTATTTATTTTTCAAATAATAAATGAGGCATTGAAATTGTTGCCCTCTTCATCCGTGGGTGTTAAAATTATTGAATTTTAAATAAGATTTCAAGAATAGTTTTGGATTTAACTTACTGTATGTGAATGGTTGCACTTGTCTCCTCTTAACATTAGAAAAATAAACTTGAGACTCTTGCTAAGGAAGACCACAAGAGAAAACTTTTATCTCTAGGGCCTTATGTCCATCACAGGACAGCAGGGTCACTTGCAACATCAGGAAGCCATTGGAGGACCTGAGAGGCTATTTTATCTATGACCTCCTCGGAGTTTTGAAGCACTGGAGCAAAGATCTCTGGCAGTCAACGTTTACCTCATCCTTTCTCCTTGGAGATGCTGTCAATTTAGCTAGTTCTTCAGTTTTGGTGGATGACTCCTGCAACCTGACTTTTGAAGAATTTTTAGAAATTAAGTTATTGTGAACTGTTTTTTGAAATTGTAGGTGACATAATAGTACTGATCCCAGTTAAATGACTATAGCAGTTGGAGTTTGAAGACCACTGTTGGAAAGGTTCATAGAAATTCTTCTTTCTTGCTTTTGTTTTAGGAATTATTTGAGTAGCAACGCATAGTTATATATAGCTAATATTTATTGAGCAATGTTTAAAAAGAGTCAGATGCCTTATTCAGTAACTTGTTGGCATGGCATTGAATAATCATGAAAATTTTCAAACATTGCAAATGTGGATCCTCTACCACAGGACAGAAATGAGGTTTAGAAAGTTTAAGTAACTTGTTTAAGTTCATCCAATTAAAATTTTAAAAAATGACAAAGTATTATTCTAGAATTATTGCATAGGGATTATGTATTTAAAATATTACCATTTTCATGAGGTTTATGCTATTATTCACTTCACACAATCAAGACTTTAGCAACTCTATGATTAATGCTTTAACAAAGAGATTTGGAAGAAAGAAAATATACATGTCTTTCTGGATTTGGTTTTAAAATGTTGAAGGCTTAGGGAACTCTGGGTAAGAGAGAGGTTTGAGAGATATATAAGAGATGAAAATAAGCATCCCCTAACCCCAATGACCCTCTTCCTTAAACTAAATATTGCAAAGGGCTATACTAGAAAAATGGAGAAGAGATGATATGACAATTTATTTTGGAAACCTTAAGAGAGAAGTTCTATCTGCTGTTTCTTAGCCAAGGATAGTGGGAAGGTTGTGATAGAGCAAGTGACATAAAATGAATGTAGACTTACAAAGTTTGGATGGTCTCACAGTTACTTCTATGTCAGTCATATCAAGTAGCAAATTAGACTTGAAGAAATTGCAACACTAAGTAAGGCCAATGCTCTTTGGAGAGTCCAGGTTCCATTTCATTGTGAGTATGTTTGGATTGTCTTCTTGCCAACTAGCTGCTTTGTTATGAAATGACTGGTTAAGCCCTGAACTGGTGAAGTATCCAAAAATGGGTTAACTTTTTCTGTAGATTAGTGAGGGTATTTTTATAATAGGGTTTTGTTTTATGTGCATTCATATGATGAATTACAAATAAACTCTAATTTTAAAAATTGGTAAAGGAATTGAAAAGGCACTGCACAAAAGATGTTATCAAATAAATGACAAACATATAAAGAGGTGATCGACTTTATTAATCAAAATTATATACCAATAGAACCACACAAGAATGACTAAAGCAAAACTTACTACTGTGAACATAACACTTCAGCATATGGAACCCCTACTATTTCTATGCCTGACTATGGGAATTTAAATTAGCACAATCGATTTATAAAGTGTTTTGCAGTATCTAATAAAGATAAATATATACATATACACATATATATATGAATACACACACATGCACATACAACAAACACACACACACATACACACCCACCCACCTTACGTTCCAGCAATTCTACTCCTCACTAGGGTGAGGGAATAGAAATGTCTTAAAAATAAAACACATGAGAATGTTCATTGCAGCAGTATTCATAATAACCAAGATCTAGAAACTGCTCAAATACCAATCTATTCTTGAATGGATAAGTCATATATTAATATGAGAACACTACACTGTAATTAGTATTATGATTTATACTAGGTACAACAATCTTGATTAATCTAATTAACATAACATGTAGTGGGAGTAGACACACACAAGAAAGTACATTTTGTAAGGGTACATTTATAGGAAAGTACAAAAACAAGCAAAATTATAATTTAGGAAAATGGGTAAGATAAGGAAGGAAAGAACTGAGAGATGTCCTGAGGTTCTGTGAGTACAATCATTTAATAAAATTTTTACATTGTTCTGGTTATCAAAGTTCATCACTTTTTGTACTTAATGATATTTATATTTTCCTGCATATGTAGTATGCTTTACTACAACATTAAAAAAAAAAAACCTGATTCAGATGGTATTTATTCAGAAAACAAGATTATTTGTATAAATGTCTTTCAGTTCTAAGGAGGCCCACTGTAAGATGACTCAGTTGAGAGCTTTACCACTTGCTTACTTCCATCTTGGGCTGGTTTTCTACATTATTGTTATCAGTACTTTGTTGTCTGGGTGAGATTAGCAAACGCTAGAAGAAAGGTAGATACTGTGCATTTACAATTTGCAGGACCTCTTCTTTAGGCTACAAAGCTGCACATGCAGTCATAGTGTTCTGGGTATGACAGATAACTGGGGATGCAATAACTTTAGCATGGGGCTTATGTATGTTTGCTGTTATCCTTATATTATTGTATTTTGCATGCTGATCTTGTCTTTTGGAATAACTTAATAAAGAAAAATTTGAATTTTCTATGGGTTAAACCAATCTTAAAAAGATCTGATTCTTTTGCTAGCTCCGATGAGCAGAGCTTCTACTTTGATTCTGGTGAAAAAATACAGTCACCTCTGCATATCCCTGTTATGCCCCCTCATCCCAATTAAGAATAGGCAGCCCATTTTAACTGAAGATCATCCCCCTAGTATGTGTAGCATGGTAAATGAGAATCCTAAATACAGTAAATACAGCATAAATTGTACCTCATGTCAGAAAGAAGGAAAAATATAAATTTCTGTATTTTTAGTAGTCATTTTTAGAGGGAGAGTAAACATTTGGAGGACCCCAAATACTTCCATCTTATGGTAAATCTTCCACAATTTATGAATAGTTTTCTGTCCTGCAAAGCCTATCATATAAAATAAGCCACAGACTTGCATTAGCTAAAGAGGAGGAGAAAATGAAGCTATCCTGTGTTTGTGCAATAAGATTTTCCTCAAAAAAGGAGGAAAGCTATTTATTGAATTTCTATTCTTCATTTGTACTTGTTTATTTGTCATATAATATTTTTTCACTAGTGATAGCTTCTTGAGATACATATTTCCCCTAGAATCAAATTTTATTTGTATCTGTGTTCCTTGTCTTTTTTCCTATCTGCCTGCCTTCCTTCTTTCCTTCCCTCCTTCCTTCCTTCCTTCCTTCCGTCCTTCCTTCCTTCAGTTTGTATCTTTCTAACATTCCTTCTTTTTTCATCTGCTTTTGGATATATTATATTTGCAAGTTTCCATGTGAATCTGTCTGTCACAAAGTCTTTTTGTGAGTTGGATGATCAGTTCATGAGTGGGGCTGAAGTCACTTCAAAAGCTTTCTTAACTGTACATGGGGCAGCCAATAGTAGACTGTCCACTGGAAGGTCACCTGGGACTGTAAACTGTAACTCTAACATGTGGCTTGGGCTTAAGTTCTTAGAATGAACACTTCAAGAGAACAAGAGCAAAACGGGTTCCACATTTTATGCCAAGCCTTGGAGCCACATAGATTCAGTTTCACCATTATCACAAGATCACTCAGGTTCAGGAAGATGGTACATGCCCTGATCCTGTCTTGATGGAAAATATAACCATCTCATTGTAGAAAGAGGAAGTAAGATGGATCATATTGCAGTCATTTTACAGATACCCTTCTTCTAATGAACAGTAGGTAGCTCTCCTAAATGAGATCGCGTAACATTTTTTTTTCCTCTCATAAGCTGGAATTAACACTCCATTCTGTTCTTAGTTACAAGTTCTTAGTTGGAGACTGAAATAATTGACACCCAACTTAAAGTGATTCATGTAATAAGTAGACTACAGGTAAGGTCTTGTGGAAGACTCAAGCAAAACATCATGTAGAAGATAATTCTTGTGGTTTCTTGCATGTCAAAAGAATTAAATAAGACATCTAGTCTGTTTTACTAAAATTCCTATCTCACATACTTTATTTTGTTTATGTTAATGTTATTTGACACTGTTTGTTGACATAAAATGCACAACTGTGGTGTCACTAGTAAGACTTAAATCATCTCTCATAGTGTACAGATATGGTACAATAAGGATGTGTTTATATTCTTGCTCTTATCTGTGTTCATAAGTAGGGACACACATTTGAAACTCCATAGTACTCAATAGCATGATCCTCAGGATTGATTTATTTCTTTATCTGTGGATACTAGGGAATTGTGTTAACATAAACTAGGAAAAATCCTTTGTCCAGTAAAGCAGGGTGTTATTGTGACTATATAGTCCACACTATGCCATGCAAATTAGGTATTGTCTTGATACTGGAAGGGCAGTATCATAAAGAATTCACCAATTTCCAAATTAAAATAACTTCACATCTTCTGATTTACCAATTCTCTACCAGAGTAATATTGCAAACAAAACCATGAGATCAGAAAAGGGAGAAGAAAAAAGAACATTATAAAGAATGTTTTATCCTTACTAGTGCATTCTAAAAAGTGATCTTAATTCATTTATCCAAATTAGATGTGACCATTTCCAAACTTCATCCTAAATTCTGTAATTTCATGTAGTAGGCTGACACCAACACACACTGTTCTTATTTATGTCTATGTGTTCTTGTCTCCACTACCAGCTAGAAAGTGCATTGATGCCAGGGCTTGTGTCCAACATTGGGTCTTGGGGAGAAATGGTGTTTGACAAAATATATTTCTGTATTAAAACAAAACATAGAACACAACAGAATTTGAGAGAGCAGAATTTTGGAAGAAAACAATTATAAGTCTTTGACCTTTCATTTTTCTTTTCTTACAGGACTATTGAATTGATGAGAAAAGAAAGTGATTTAGTGTGTGTGAGCATTGACATGGATTAACTCTTGTTTTGGATGGGCAATGGAATGCAGGGACTGGGGATTGAACCCAGGGGTGCTCAACCACTTAGCCCCAACCCCAACCTTTTTATTTATTTATTTTTTTTTGAGACAGGGTCTTCCTAAATTGCTGAGGGCCTTGCTAAGTTGCTGAAGCTGGTTTTGAATTTGTGATCCTCCTGCCTCAGCCTCCCCAAGTTGCTGGGATTACAAATTTGCACCACCACACCCAGCTCTGGATTAACTCTTAGTAGGTCACTCATATTGTGTTTTCATCCATGAGTAGAAGATTAAGTTTCTCCCTTATTTTTTCTACAGATCCAGAGATGTAAGTCTCCTGCTCATCTATATTCTTCATCCTGAAGAACAGGAAAAATAAAGTCATTCCACATTCGAATGAGATTCATCATTAGAATTTATTCATGCTCTAAAAGATGAAGTAAAAATTAATATTTGACTTCAAATGAATGAGTATTTATGTGTATTAACTTGAAACTTTTTTTTTCCTAAAAGAAAATAAGCTAATGGGATTTTATATGAATCTAATTTAGTGCCTGTAAATTTAATACCTCCTCATAATTAATTGTTACAGAGTGAAAGAATTAATTCTATTATATAAGGCTTACCTTTTTATTTGGGTACCAGGAATTGAACTCAGGAGCACTCAACCACTGAGCCACATCCCCAGCCCTATTTTTTATTTTATTTAGAGACAGAGTCTCACTGAGTTGCTTAGCACATTGCTTTTGCTAAGGCTGGCTTTGAACTCATGATCCTCTTGCTTCAGCCTCAACAGCCTCTAGGAATATAGGCTTGTGCCACCACACCCAGCCTGCTGTATAAGACTTTAAAGAATACATTCTTTCCCTGGGCACAGTGGCCCATGCCTGTCCCAGTTGCTCAGGAGGTTGAGGAAGGAAGATCAGGAGTTCAAAGCCAACCTTAGCAATTTAGCGAGACCCTGAGCAACTCAGCTAGAGATTGTCTCTAAATAAAATATTTCAAAAGGGCTAGCTGGGGATACGACTTAGTGCCTAAGCACCCCTGAATTCAATCTCTGGTGCAAAGAAACAAAAACGTGCTTTTAATGTTATAATTTATGTGAATGCTGATGAATATATGTTAAGCATAATTTTAAAGATGAAATAAAATTGACCTTTTCTATTATTGATATCTGATATAAAAAATAGTTTAGCTAAACATTTTATTTTGGGGGATTACACAGTTTAAATTCATTTGCATAGAATATATTTATGTTTCAAGCTTATATACAGTAATAAGTGAAGCTTGAGTTCATTTATGAACTAACTAATATGATTATTTGAGAATAAATAATTTATATTATAATTTATTTTTATTGGCTCATATTTATGACTGACTTTCCTTTCTTTTCTTTATCCCTGGTTTCTGATTTCCAACTTGCCACCTTTGACATAGAAGTAATAGCTTAAAAAAGAGTGATAGGGAGAGATGTCAGTGAATTTGTGTGAGATCATTTCGACAGTGGTTGTAACAAAATGGAAACCATTTCCCTATCCTTTCTTCAACCCCAAGTCTTGGTATTGTTGAGGATATAATGTATGACAGGGAGAATTTGGTTATAATTAGAAGGTGAAAAGAGAAGAAAATAATTGTGGTACCTTCTTTTCCTGAATATCACTCTTATTTTATGAATCTCCCCCCGCCTTTTTTTTTGGTTAGGAACATTACCTTTTAATCACTCTCTGAAGGAAAAAGAGCATAATCTTTTTCTCTTAAAACAAATACCCTTTAAAATATTTTCCTTCACATTAAAACCATGCATTTCATTTGTGGGAAAATAGTTCTAGAAAAAGATGCCATAAATGTACTCTGAGGATTCAGACAAGGAAGGATGGTATTAAATAGGGTGGTGGGAAAGAAATAGAGGAACTGGGAATCTTTATGAAAAGACATCATTACTGGCTTTCCTTAAAGGATAATGAGATTGAACACATCATAGAAGTCTGTTTCAGTTTAGAAAGAAGGGCATTCCAAACTGTGCCAACACATTAAAATGAAAAAAAAAAAAGAAAAAGAAAAAAAAGTAAGTTCAGATTATACACAAAAAGAACTCCATTAAGAACTACTAAAGGTTGAATTGTGTCTCCCACTCGCACTGCCAAATTCTCATGTTAAACACCTGACCCACAAGACCTCAGAATGTGACCATATTTGGAGATAAGAATCTTCACAGTACTGATTATATATCAATATGAGACCACTAGTGTGGGCTCCAGTCCAATTCAACTGATATCCTTAAAAGGTGTACAATGAATCAAAATGAAGTCTGTAATAATTAAATAAATACAATTAAAAAATTAAAAAAAAATTTTTAAAAAGATAAAAAAAAAAGATGAGGATATTTAAACATAGACATGCACACTGGAAAGATGATGTGAAGACACAGGGAAATTAAAGTCAACAATAAGCCATTGAAATGGGCCTGGAGCAGATCCTCCCACAGGATACCAAGCAGGAGCCAACTAGACCAGTGCTTTGGTCCCAGATTGCTAACCTGTAGAACTGAGAGACAAGTGTCTTTTCTTTAAGCCACCAATGGGTGCTTTGTTAATATAGGCACATATATAGATGACTTTAGAAGGTGATTTATTTTTTATTTAATTTTTGCATGTTTCTAAAATATTAGAAAGTCAATGAATATTTTTATTCCAAACAATATAAATTAGTTCATCATTAAAGCCATTAATGATAGTGTATCATTAATGCAATCATTAAAGCTATGACATGGCAATGATAAATAAAGCAGGAAGAAGAGGGGATCATTATACAAATAACATGGAAACAGAAGGCATTACATAAACATGGAACAAAACCTGAGGGTGGTAATGGTAATAAAAGTTTAAAAGCTCTTGAGAAACCTCATTATGTTGAAGGTGACTAAGTGAATACTCAACATTCTTAGAATTAATGGCTTTAATTTGATATTTTTAAATAACAATATGATTCAACTCAGGTAATTATTTGTAATTTTTGTGTTTGAAGCAAGTGAATACTTGAGGGACACTGGATAGAAAAGGAAAAATAATCAAAAGACAATATCAGCACACAGGGCAATTAAGATACTATTTAGGATTCTCATTTAAAATTTGGAGGTCACTTAAATTTGTATGTATACTTTAATTAGATAACATCAGGATATTTGCAAATTTGAAGATATAGTGTCAGTTGGTACAGTTAATGACAATCTTTATTTGTTTAATAGAATTAACGGTATATCTCTGATTAATATAAAAATCTCTTATGATATGTCTGAATTAAAATATTTCGTGAAAACAGCCCATAAAAATCTTAATATTTTGGCCTAGGAAGTTTGAAGTTTATTTATTTATTTTTTTTGGTCAATAAAGTAGTTGACATTTTGTAAGTTAAAGAAGCACACGTTCTCAAGGTACACAGAAAGTCTGACAAACAGTTGAGATTGGAGGAAAGATAAACCAAGTCTGATGAGGACAGGGCCATCGAACAGCATGGGTTGGAAGGAGAAGGTAGGATTTTTTTTTTTTTTT
>JAJEJO010001246.1:288832-309144 GCA_020662805.1 Glaucomys volans
TTATGAACAGAGTGCAATAGAAACCCCATAACATCTGTGGTCTGGAAGAACAGAATAAAAAGAGATTTAAGGAAGAACAAAAGGAGAAGAGAGCTGACCTGTAGTTCAGCAAAATTTGTCTTTTGATTCAGACTGGTTCTAAACCTAATTAAAGGCTGATAGAGAAATAAAGCATGGTTAACCACTTTCACATAAGATATTTTAAACTTCCATTGATACAGTGTTAACAAACTCCATTCTAAAGAAGGAAACTCCAGTAAAAGAACTTATCTTCCTCCTTTTATTCTTCATAGTTAGCAGGTGGTGCAGAGGCAGAAATACTGCAAATAGCTACATGGCATTTTCAATCTCCTCAATCCCCATATGTGGACGTCTGCTCTGGCTATTATGAAATTACCTATTATAAGCACCATTAATGGAATTTATTTGAAAGATAAAATCTAAGCTGTTATTGAATTTAAATTCTCCTTTCAAATTACAAAGTGAATATTTAATACTTATTTACCAAATTAATAAGAATCTATCCAGAGTATCACAGAGATGAGATCCATTAGAAATCAAACTTTAATTTCATTGTTAAATATTATGATAAGGGTAAAAACTTATTCTTTGAAGTGTTGTGCATTTGCATTACATGTTCTATATATAATATATGCCTATATTGGTTATATTACTTTATGCTCATAAACAAACATTGGTAAGGCCCTCACTACCATTTTATCTGTGAGAAAACCAAAATTCATGGAAGTTATGTGACATATAGAAGACGACACACCTACTAAATAGCCAAAAGGACTGAAGTCACTGCCTGCTCAGTCAAGTTTCCCAAACATTTTTTGTAAACAATTTGTCCTTTATTTTTCTTCCATGATTTATCTCCCTTTAGAATAAAAAAAGGTGAATGCATTCACATTGAAGTCATACTTTTTAAAGAAACATAAAAAAATAGTACTAGAGCTGACAGTGATCTTTAATTGCAAAATTGAGAGGGTTGATGAGTAGTTGTGACTTGTTCAAACTGTATTTCCTGACTCACATTCATTTCTCAACTTTAAAACTTGAAAGCTTTTGAACTGTTAATAGCATTATGAAAATATTTAATCTTAATGGTTTTCCATGTCCTTTGTCTTTTCTATTTTCCTGTCTATCTATATATCCCATATAAATACTAACAGATGATTCTTTTTTGCCTTTGCAAAGGTAGTCTGCAGAGCCTAGTGAAGCCTTTGGTAGCCTCTTAAAGGAGTACATGACAGAAATCAGGAAGAACCCAATCAGATATTTAAATACAAATGCATATTAGAAAAAAATAGTAATGATTGACATTTTTCTGTCTCTGTGTCTTAGACTGTATCATCTCATTTGAATATTGGTCATACACTTTTCATTGCTGTCTTAAATGTAATATTTTTAATCAACACCTTCTTCAACTGTCTTAGTCTGTTTTGTAATGCTATAACAGAATCCCACAGATAGGCTAATTTATGATTAATAAAACTCTATTGACTTTGGAATCTGGAAAATCCAAAATTAAGGATCCCATGAGAGCCTTCTTACTGTGTAATCCCGTGGTGAAAAGTCAAAGGGTGATAGAGAAGGAGAGAGAGCAAGAGAGTGAGAAGGAATTGAATGTGCCCTTTTATAAAGAATCCATTCCTACCATAATGAACCCACTCACACAATAATAATGGCATTAATCTATTCATAATGGCAGAGGCTTCATGACCTAAGAAACTTTTAAAATTCTTACCTTCTAATACCTCCACTTTGAATCAAATCTCTAACACATGAAGTTTTGGGGAAAATTCGAAGCTTAATAAGGACCCTGAATGTTCAAGGTGAGGACTGATTAATAATAATATGCTTATAGGAATCAGCTTCTACAGATATTTTATAAAAGGAAATGACAGAATACTTCAATACTTTCTGAAAGGATAAATGACATTACAATTTTTAAATCTCAAAGATAGTAGGCAGTTGACCATACAGAGCCATGAGGAGCCTCTAGAGAAATCCTGTGCAAAAAAAAATGATTGGGGGGAATTTTCCAATGTACTTATTTCTCCCTTTCAACTACAGTCTATCTGATAAGGAGTACGTGAGACATGTGCAAACTAGCTCCAATCAGAATCTCATTCATAAACATTTTAGGCATTTTTTCTCAGGTAGCAGTATCACATATAACAAAATCAGAACTATCCTGGCTACAAGCTAAAGACAACTCAATAGTAATATATTTTCTGTTTTAATAGGTAATTATAATAAAGTTAGATGGTTTTGATGATATCTTTCACCATTGGGCTGATTATTCATCTGTTAAATTTCTTTTCTTATTTTATTGTCAGACACTGAGTCCAAAGCATAGACCTAAGCCTAGTAAGCAAATGCTGCCCATTTCTCAAAAGCTTAGTGCTTTGTAATGTTCCTCTCATAAGAGGCCCAAACCATTATGCTTAAGATATTGTTTGCTGTGAAATTATTAGAAATGGTTATATATGTTTACTCCACTATTATTTATAGTTTAATGCACATCACTAGACTATGGAGCTATAGTGTGGTAAAACAGCCAGGCATTGTTACCATCTTCCTGTAACATACAATCTAATGGAGAATAATATTTAATAAATACACACACAGAAAAGTATGGTTACACATTTTGATAATTACAATGATAAAATGTTCAGGAACTTAATTAAATTTGGAGAAAGGGGAGAAATGACAAAGAACACTTTTATGCCTAAAACATATGTAATCTGAAGCACAAAGAACGCA
Source organism: Glaucomys volans (assembly GCA_020662805.1). Taxonomy (NCBI): domain Eukaryota; kingdom Metazoa; phylum Chordata; class Mammalia; order Rodentia; family Sciuridae; genus Glaucomys; species Glaucomys volans. The sequence goes on from JAJEJO010001246.1 coordinate 291,605, forward strand.
TGTGTGTTAAGTAAGAGTAGTGATGGGAAGAGTGTTTCAGGTGAAGAGTCAAGTGCCTGCAAGGTAAGGGGGCTGAAAAGTTTGAACTGGTACTGAACCAGACAACAAGGCCAACAGAGACTGGTGTGAACTGATGAAGTGAAAACGCTGGGAGATGACCAGGGTGAACAGGAAGGCCCTCTTACAATCTGTGAAGGAATATGGATTGCATCTTAAGCACAAAACCCTAACTTGAATGAATTCTACAAAGCAAAGTGTGATCTCATATGCCAGCTTTGAGCCACAAATGTTGCTGGGAGATAAGGTAGGAGCACATTTGCATGATGAAATAATAATGTGGAAATGAAGATACATTTCATGGATTGAAGACATATTTTGGAATTTATTCAATGGTGTGCTGCAAGTAGAAAGATGTATGAGGAAGAAAGTTACATTTAAAGGTTATTCATGACTTTTTTGGTTTGAGCAGACACATAAAAATAATAAATTTAAAATAAGAGGGATTAAAAAAGAGCAAACACACTAATCCTAGCCAAATTTAACTACCCTTTGTAACCAAACACAGACCAAATATCTAACGGAACAAACTTGAATGTTGATGACAAAAGATACACCTTCTTTTTAAATTAACTTGAACAAAGGATAGAGACTGACTACATTTTAGACCATACACTATACTACAAGAGTTAAAAAGTAGCACAAATACCATTCTGTGCAATTAAAGCATGAAACTAAAAATAAAATTTAACAGACCCTTTCTGCTTAAAAATAATTTAAAATTAAAAGTTAATATTGCAAAAGAAAAAGTTAATATTGCAAAAGAAAATGTACAAAATATAATTTCAACATTCCTTGAAAATAGTTATAGTAAGTGTAAAATATATTATGGAATAGATCTATAACATGATTAGGAAATTTATATCATTAAAATACCTGTATCAATGAAGTGAAAGTAAATGAGGTAAATGCTCACTTGAAAGCCATTAATAAAAAAAAAAAACATGAAATAAGCAAAAAGAAACCAAAAGAAATGAATATAAAATTAATAGCATAGTGTGAGATGAATTGTTAAATGTCAAATATTAATAATTATAATCTAACAGCAAATTAAAATTTTACATCATAGCTAAGTAATGTTAATCCCCAAAGCCAAGTATATTCTGAAAGGAAAACATCAATGAATGAAAGTGTCACTTAAATACATATAAGCATTATATATATATATATATATATATATATACATACATATATACACACACACACACACACACACACACACACATATACACATATATGTATATATGCATGTTTTTCACATATTTGTCAGCTCTATAGATCCAGAAAAATTGTCTGGAAAATTTCAACATCATGAAGTGAATATTTGACAAAATAAGAGCTTATAGATCATAGTTTAAAGAGAAAATTACCTTTTTGTAAGAAATACACCTCTGCTTAAAAGGCAGCATTTTAAAGTAGAAACATTAAAGTGTTTTGCACCCAATTCAGGAAGTAGATGATGTTTCTACAATGATTAACATTGTGTTGGAAGGTGTTGAATTGCCAAGGCATTTGGAACAGGGGTCAGGTAGAGGGCAAGCTCAGGCCTGGTAAGCAAGGTTCTTTTTCCAGAGTAGAAAAAGATGTGGGACATGGTTGCGATACTGGTCATCCTTTATTCAGAGTCAGCAACAGCCTCTACCAGCCTGAAGCCTTTTTCATTGGCCCTTTTTATATGCAGGCCAAAGAGAGCACGCTGCTAACAGGTTGCACAGCAAATGATTATGACCTTGAGTGCACACACTGAATCAGAATCAGAGTATTTCTGACCTTGACTACACACTGATGATAACATAGCTGATTCATGGCCTTGGTTACACACTAAAAACCATAAGATAGCCCACAAGAATCTCCAGCTAAGGAGCCTAACTACAGCTAACAATCTACCCTTTTAGGATTCCTTGCCCTGCAACCTATGCATCTAAACCTATGCCCTTCAACAGTAATTTCTTAGCAAGGAGGACAGAGTCCTGCACCCATAGGCCACAGCAACAGATGTTCTATTTACCACAGTGGCAAGAAATTGTAGATGCTCCCAGATCACACAGGAGCTTCAGGACAATGGGCATTTCCAACCACAAGAGATTCCCAGGAGGTAATGTGGACTAAGGTGAATTGTTTTAAATATATCAAAGGAAATATTTCTGTGAGATGAATCAATAAATAGCTAGAAAAACAGGTATAGTTTCCTGTAAATTCATTAGAGTGTGCCAGCTGGAAGGAGTCTGGTATCTGGCTAGGAATGGGTCCCACTTGATTTCAACACTCTACCCTCTTGCCAATTCCTTCTCCATCCAATTTTTCTCCTCCCCCGAAAGTAACCAGGGAACACTGACTCTCTCCTCATTTTGTGGATTAATGGGAGAAAGAATAATTAGAGCACAGGAGGAGATTGGAGAATGGTCAGTGCAGCTGCAGCTTGTTAAATGGAGTGCAGAGCAGAGGAATATAACTTGTGGACAGATCATGGCTAGAGAGAAGCAGCTGCCATGGCAGACACAAGGAGAGCAGAGAAGAAAATGTGCATGCATTAATGTTTTTACTTGATTTTTAATATGGTCCTGGGCATTGTTTTTCAACTATTTAATTTTCATTCATGTAATGTGAACAGTAGTAATTAACCAGGATATTTGATCTCATTCTGTATGCTTTGTATCAGAATGAGAAAGTAATATCTTCTGATATGCTATATGCCTCTCCAACATAATATTCTTAACTTTCTGGGAGATAATGTTTATTTGTAGAGAATGGAAACCCAGGGACTAAATTTCACATTGATTCTAATATATTTAGATGCTCACATTGTCATTCTGAAAATTATTTAAAATGCCAGTGTGTTTAGTCAATGTTCTTTCAAAGGAAGTTTTAAAACACTATTTCTGTAAGTATTGTGCTATGTTTCTGTGCATATATGTGTTTCCTGCTTTATTACTTTATTTTCATCATTAAAAATGAACTGTTTTCTAACACTAAAGAATCAAATGCATTGAAGAACCATTGGTTAATAAACACTTAATAAATGTATGATTTAGAGACAGATGAGTAGTCGCATGAAGAATAAATGAAAGAAGGGAAGTTCATTTGCTCTGAAATGTCCAGGAAAATACTGTTCGCTTTCTGCTCATTAAATGATTTCCCTAAATATTGCTGGAAAGCACTTTTCAATGATTTTATTTCTTTTTTCTGACTATATTTTAATTATTTCTAAAATAAAAAGACATTATGCAAAGGTACGGTAATCTCCAAAGTTAGAAGCAACATTCAAAGCTAGTTTACTCTGAACTATTAATTCACAGGAAATAACAGACACAACAAAATCCAAAGTTATCTTCTTGTAGTCATTAAATAAATATTCAAGTGCCATCTATTTGTCACTTTAGTTCTATAATAGGCACACATGGATATAAAATAGAATACCATGCATGCAAAAAACAGTTGCAACATAATGTCCTAGATGTGAAGGTGACAGTGAGGCATAGAATTAGAATCATCTAAAAGTGGCTAAGTGACTTGAAGGCTCTGTTTAAATATTAAAATGATGGGCTGACAAACTTTAGGAAATAGTTGTTGATAAAGATGCTTACATGGAGAAATTCTCTATCCTCCTTACCCCAATGTGTCTGCTCTACCTGAAATTATCATCAGTTCTGCTGACAACTGAAATGTCATGAAATAAAAAAAAAAGACAAGAACTAGGAACACCATTGTCTGCAATATCAGATAAGAAAATAGTGCATGAGGAAACAGTTTTAACACAAAATTAAGCACAATGGACCCAGGAATGAGAAGACAGTGTCTATGAAATACTTCGGCAGAAAAACTGGTTCCAGTAAGTCTCCTCCAGGACTTTCATCATGATGATGAAGAGATTGCACCAGGTCATTCATATCACATTAAAAACAGAAAACAAATTAATGCATGCAAGCACCTGTTTACCAACATTAGTATTTTAAACAAGAAATTCAGTAAATCCAATGAAACTGCAATTATTCTTTAGTTTTGATGCACATTTTATTGTGAGTGTTTATATCCAGATACTAAGTCAAGTGTAAAAAAAGTTTTAGATTCTATTTTGGAACATTCAAGCATCTTCTCTTTGAATTATAGTAATAAAATAATTTACAACCAACAAACAGAAATAAGCATTTTCCTAACACATTACATTTACATTTCAGGATGAAATCTAATCTAACTTTCAATCGGCTATAATCAAAAATTCTCAAAATTTAGCAAATAATTCACCATAATTTTCAGGTATACTTCAGAGGAAATTTTTATTATCTTTGTAGATAGAAAATAGATACACACAGAAATTCATGTACACAGAGTGGACAAGAAAAGAGGATCAAAAGAAAAAGAAGGCAGGAGAAAGGAATTAAAGATGAAAATAGTAGTTATTAGAGGGACACTAAGATATTTGGGCCAAGATTCTTCTATCATCTTATGGAGGAGGAAAATAAAGCTCTGAGTGACTAAATAAATTATCAAAGGGCACACAGTAGGGACAGAGACAGGAAGAAACCTTTCTTACTTTTAAATGAGTGCTCTATAATCCTTGAAATCAAAGATTTATGTTTTTTTTTCTAGTAGTCTACTGTGTAGTTATTCCTGACCCAATTTCTATTTTAATTTTTTTTTTGGTCTTTCAAATACTGTGTATTTTGTCATTATTCAACCAAAATTTGCTAGTCCAAGAGCTGTAGGAGACACCATCTGATCAGAATTGACAACCCCTAACACTGCTCTTCATTTGAACAAAATACAATTTTTTTCAAAAAGGGTGGCCCTTACCTCAAATTTACTAAAAATGAGCAAGTCTATTATTTAATTTTTTTAAATAAGGAACATGTGTAGCCTTTAAGTGATTAATTTTTAGTCTCCTTATTGCTTTTTGCATTTTAATTTGAAGAACATTGTTAGATATGAAGAATTTTATCCTGATTCAAACCACCTTCAAAACAAAATATTTTCAAGTTCTGTGGACATTTTTTCCACAGAAAAAATGGCTTATTTTACTTTGTTTTTCTTTATTTAAGTGGATATCTCTAGGTTAAATATTAAGATCTAATGAGAGAAATGCAATATGAAGTGCTTCTGGCTTGAGGTCACATTCTCTGGCAGGTTTGAGTGATGGGAGGAACATAGGAACAGTAAGCCAAAAACTGCACTATTGTTTTATATTATCCTAAAATTCTTGATGAATTAATGAATATTTAGTATGAAATTCTTGCATGAATATCTGATAATGGAATTGAACTGTTGAGTTGTGAAAAAATATGCCTTAGTATATTTTAGATGAGCGATGATCTTCACCTATACATCTGAGCACCATGAGAACTTATCTTAAAAACAAAATCCATATAGTGGAAGTAAAGGTCAGAGTGGCTATTGGTATTTATGTTAAAACTTGATATTGCTTTATGAATAGATTTCTAAGGGGCAATTGAAGCAAATTTTTGTAATAAAAATGCCAGTTGTATTTCATAGTGATTAATTAAATTGTTTCCTCTGTATATGAAAAATATAACCCAAAGCAACTGGCCGCAGGAAGGAGAAACAACTAGTAGAGCCATTAAAACAAATTTTATTCAAACTTCCATGTTTCATCAGGGTGATTTTCTAGCTTCTGCATAATAGTATTCCACAAACTAAAATGCCAGAATAAAAATTTCAAGTGTTTTCTAGGCCAAAATCTAAGACAGATGAAGTTCGGACTGAATAATACGTAGGGTTAATGATAGAGAAGATGCTGAAAAAATATATGTATGGATACATGCATACATACACCCACACATATACACACACAACTGCATGTTTATAATTTCAGCAATTAACATTGAGGCAAATTTCTATTTTGCAATTTATTCTATATGTAAACATGTCATTGCTGAAGGCAGCAGAGATGTGAAGGGCTTGTATCCCAGGACCAAGTGTTACCTCTGTGCAGTATAAAAATTTGCTGATATATTGAAGTGGCCAACTCATTAATTATTTGTCTTTGTTCTTCTCTGATACAGCTCATATCTAGTGCTCAGTTATTAAAAATGGTTATAGGACACATTGAGAAAACAGAATAATTTTTGTGTGCTGTAGATTTTGAATGTTCTCCCAACTTCTATTCTGTAATGCCTACTGATTTCAGCAGATTAAATTAAAACTTGGAAAAATATTTTTCATGCACTAGGATTATTTGGGGGAGAATTTTGTTATTTCTAGATGGATATAGTTTATTTAACTAGTGGTGAAATTATTTTTGCTTGTTTTCCTCATAAGTCTCAAATATCCATGATCTCTCAACCATGCTTGGTCAGAATTCAATTCTGGGTGTTTATTTGTTGTCTAGAGAATAACATTTTCAGAATACGCATCATTTAAATTTTTTATGTAAAATAAATAAGTAACAGGAGTTTTCTGTAAAACATTCCCATAAGAATGACTTATTATACAACTTAAAAAGCATGAGTCACTATGTACATGTTCACATGTACATGATAATATATTCTAATATATAAGCACATTTTCATTGATAAAAATGATACAGTCTTTTACTAAAATTGGAAAGTTAAGAATTTACTTAGAAGTCACTAAAATATGAGTAGTCAAAATAACAGTTGATGGATTTTCAAAATGTGATATGGCATAATGTGTTAAATTGTAAATGTTTTCTCAAAGGGATTTATTTATTCTTTCTCAAAATTGCCTCTTTTTCAGATAATTCATAATTTTCTACCCTTTTAAAAAAGCAAGTTTATGCTTGCTCATGGTTAGGAATCTTAACCATGAGATATGTGTGCTCATATCAAAGATCATATTTTAATAGCTGTGTTCTAGTCAATTTTTAATTTTCTCATACCTACATTCCACATGTGTATAAAATGAAGATTTTATTTCTTACTTCAAAGAGCTGTTCCCTGGATGATATAAATTTGCAAATTAAATAGCAAGATGTTTGATACATAGTAGGTGCTTAATCAATGCTAGTTCCCTTTCCCTTTTAATGTATGTTAATTATAGTTTCATTTGTAACTGTGAACAGCTCATCATTTTTTTTTTTGGTGCATTCCTTCTTTGAATTTTAATAGCTTTTTGATCCCATTACCCATTCTTGACAGTGATTGCATATATAAAATCCCGAAGCATTTTATTTCAGATAATCACTCAGATGTCTTTGTCTGCAGGATGCTCATCAACAATTAACTAAATTTGATGGTGTGCATTTGATATCAAAAGAACAAAAGATTCTTAAGTAAGGTCAAAAGTTCAAAAAAGCAGAGTATTTATAATTTAAACATTGAAAATAGTCTGATATGAAGGTTAATTTTGCATTCACATCTAAAAGTGCTGTTCAAAATCTTTTGCTGATGGCAATTTTTCCCATGTGGTCTGATGGAGAGATGAAAAATAAGGCTGAAGAAGTAATTGGAAATAAGATCTTGAAGAATCTTGAAAGTATGTCCTACTGAAGTTTATTAAGTTAAAAGTTAAATTGAAGGGCTGGGGATATAGCTCAGTTGGTAGAGTGCTTGCCTTGCAAGCACTAGGCCCTGGGTTCAATCCCCAGTACTGCAAAAAAAAAAAAAATATAAAAAACATAAACACAAAACTTAAATTAAATCCTACATTTCTCAGTTGTCTAAATTCTCTGAACAATGTTCTGATACCACTGTATCAGTCTATAGAAAAACAACACAAAGTATCTACTACTAGAACTGGAAGAATAGATGCTGGAAAAGGGAAGTAAGAGTATGTTTTGTATTCTGCATTTAAGTCTCCTATCAGATGTATGATTAAGAAATATTTTGTTCTTTTTTCTTAACAGGGACTTTCAAATAGCGGAAATGTGAAATTATCATTAGTCCAGGTTAACATATTATCAAGGTGAAGTTTATCATACTTTCAAAAATTTTTATTTTGTGTCATGTCAAACAAATGTTTGCCTTTAAGGGTCTTGAATTTTTTTTCTGTATTTCTATAAGCTTTACAATTTTACCTCATATTTAGAATGCATTTTGAATTTATTTTTGTTGGTGGTGCAAGATAGAGATCATGGATCGTTCACTTTTTTCTTTTCACATTCATGTTCAATTGTTCTAGCATCATTTATTGAAAATGTTCCCCTTTCTTTTCAGCCTGGACACCTTTGTTGAAATCAATTAACTATATATGTGAGGCTCATTTTGTTCACTCAGTTTTGTTTGACTAATTTATGTTTCCATCCTTTCACTAATATCATACTCAAATATTCTTAAAATCAGATAGTGTGAGCCCTCCAACTTTGTGCTCTTTCATAAATTTTGGAAATTGAAGCTACTTTGTTTTCTTCATAAATTTCAGAATCAACTAGTCAATTTCCACCAAAAAAAATCTAGTGAAATTTCATTTAGTATTAGGTCATATTTACAGTTCACTTGAATAATGTGAATATTGTTATGCATAAACATGATATGTCTCTCCATTTATGTTAGCTTCATGGAGTCTAATGTTATTCTCAGGTATTGTGTTTTTGCCCAGCACATTTGCCTACTCCCCCTCCTTGCTTATGCGATCTGGATTTTGTTTCAGAGAGCAACATAGCCAATTGAAAACTTGATTTCCATAACTCACATATGGGTAGGTATGACCAAGTGCCATAATTTTTGCCCAGAGATGTAGTAGGAGTCTAGATGTGGCTTCTGGAAAGCTCTGAATTTCTGATCTTTATATTAATAATGAAAACAGTCATTAGGACTCTCCCTGTTTGCCCCTGTGCCTACTCCTCTTCTCTGGGTGGGTGTATTGAATTTGTTGCAGACCTCAGTTAGCACGTGACTGGAGAGAGTAAGTCATTATAAGATGAATGACAAAGGGGGAAAAAAGAATGTATGTACCTAAAATCATTTTTGAGTAATTATGTCAGCCAGATTGCCTTCTTCCTAATTTTTATTACACAAAAACACCAAAACCTTCATTTAACAAAGCCTGTATGAACAGATTTCTTTTCTGTTACATGCAGCAAAAACCATTATGGGTACACTCATATATCACTTACTGATATATGGAAGAAAGAAAAGGAATAATGTTTAGTATCATTCTATCATGCCATGTCAGAGTAGGTATAATGCCCATTTGGAAAGGTACAATTTAAAATAAAGTAGAGAAAGCTGTAGAGAAAACTTTAGAGAATAAAATTGAAAGACTATTACATAAAGTTTCACACATTTTGTTTTGTGCTAGAGGTATATTTATCATAGAACAAAATTGTTTCAGAAAACATACATTATGCTTTGGAGACAATGAAATACTCTCTATCTTAATTTGTTATTTTTGTGTGGGCCACATTCATATATAGGTCTATGGTCCTGGAAGAAGAAATTATGCATCTAGAACGCAAATGTTTTCTGCATGTCCTTGAGTCTTGTGAATTACATTGCTCCCTATGAATCATAATAAGTGTCTTTGTTTTACAATCAATAATTTATTTTTTATTAAATATCAAATTGACCTTCACATTTTTGGAATGTGTCTTAAATCCACCAGTTTTCACTTTTTCTTGTATCCTTCTTTATCTATAGCATGATACTTTTAAAATATCACTCAGCTTATAAAATATGAGTTTTTAGTAATATATTCTAATTTTTCAATCTTAATGAGATCAATTTAATGGAGAAACATAAAGCATAATGATTATAGAGGTAGCAATAGACTGACATAAATAGAAAATCATATGGAACAATACAGAATAAATTTTAGGAATTCTATGAACCATCTCAGGTCTTAGACGTTAAATGCAATCACCATCTGGATATCCAATGAAGTAAAGGAAAATAATTATCTAATTTAAACATAATAGCAGTTTAAAATGATATAATATCCCACTATATGTCCCTTTCTAATCAGTTTGACTTAGTTTGATTCTAAAATTAATATTTTCATTACAGAATGCTTACTCATTTATTTTTGTTCTTTGAAATTCTTCTCATTCTTTTTTTTATTTTTAATATATTTTAATTTTTACACACTGCATTTTGATTCATTGTACACAAATGGGGCACAACTTTTCATTTCTATGGTTGTGTATGATGTAGATTCATACCGTCTCCAGCATCTCTTCTCATTCTTTCACGCTAAGACACAATGTTAAATTGTTTCTCAACTCTAAGTCAAAACCACCTGCCTCTACTTCGATATTCCTAGAGCTTTGTATTATATTTCTGCCATCATTTTATTGCATTCCCTTGGTGCAATATTTACATGTTCGTATGTCTTTCTCATAAGGAATTGTTACTTCAAGGTAAATGCATGGCTTTCTTTTTACTTTCTGTAACTATTCCTTTCTTCCTTTTCATATTAAGCATTATTCCTGAGAGCACTTGACAACGTTTAAAAAACTGCTATTATGCAATTTAATAATGCTATAATAACATTTATACAAATATCTGAATTATTTGATCCTCTCTCATAAGCACTATTATTTTGAAATTATTTTCTTTATATAGTATAAAAAGCAAGTAATAAACTATTTCTCAGAATCAGTAACTTCCATTTTTATAAAGGACCTAATTATTTTAAAAGACATTGAGATAAAAACTAAAGTATAAATTGAATTGGAAACCTCCCTTTGGACTTGAAATTTAAACATGTCCTTCTTCAAGGTTTTTCCAATGAAGTAGTCTGGACCCAATGCTCCTCCAGCATCCTAACCTGACAACTTTCTTCCTTAATGTCTTCCACTAAGGAAGGAAAACAAACATTGCCTAGAGAAATGTTTGATTTTGCATATGACTCTTCCATGAGTTCTGTGTCCAAGAGGACCCCTGATCTAAAAGTTTGTCATGGTCTGTTGTTGTTGTTGATGTTGTTGTTCTGCTTTGTTATTATCGTTGTTGTTGTTGTTTTGTCTTGAGTGTTTTGGTCTGTTTTGCCTGCCCCTATTTAGTACTTCCTCAACTCCATAACTGACCCAGGCATTCAAGTATCTCGATTAGCAAACCATTTGTCTTCCACCTAGACCAGGAAAGGGAGCTTCTATGGTCTCAGTATTTCATTTGAAAGCTCAAGTCTATTTTCTAACATTTGTGACTGAGAGCACTTCAGGGTACCATCCTGTGGAACTTTTACCCAGGGAAAGTATGAGACAGAAAATATGGAAAATTTCTCTCTTGGTTATACTGGGCACTAGTACACACTCGGAAATTCTCAGAAGAAACTCACAGGCTTTTGTACCATCATCAGAAAAGCATAGAATATTAATCTTCATCTGTGACTTGAAGAAAAGCAAAGTCAGCCAGGCATGGTGACACATGACTGCTGTCTCAGCACTCAAGGTAGGAGAATCTCCAGCTTGAGCCAGGAGTTTGAAGCCATCCTGGGCAACATATTGAAACTCCGTCTCTAAAGAGAAAAATGAAAACAGAAAATAAAATTCCTCCTCTGCTGCTGGTCTATGGCTTTCTGTAAACCTTAAGAAGATACAATTTCAGGTTTGTACTCCCCTTGGCAACCCTGGTCATGTAAGAGGAATCCTAAACCTTCAATAAATTCTTATTATTTATTCCAACAACATACCTACCTATCCCTACCCTCAAATGGAACTGAATGGGAGAGAGAGCCAGGAACTTATGTTTAACACAGTATTTTTCAAGAATTCTCTGGACACTTGTTAGATTATAAACCATTTGTATATTTTATAAACAGTTTCTTTCAATATTGTTGATGATTTCCCCACAGGATGTATAAAAGCTCATATGTATGCATCCTCCCTTGAATGTCAGCCACAGATCAATCCAAAGGAAAATGGAAGCTTGCTCTCTGATGTTGAAATGAACTCCCTTCACCTGCCTTTGCTGTCTGGCAGGCAGCTTCCTGGCGCACTATAGAAATGCAACAGAGATAAATCAGTCGTGACTAAAGAAGCAATCGTAGTTAGAACTAATGAGAAAGCTAATTGTAGTCATTTATCTTCATGTCAGGTTCATTACTGTACTGAGGCTCTTCTTTGTGTTGAAGTGGTCAAAGTGTCCATGTGAATAAACGATTGATCAGTTTTTGCATTGTCGAAATGAGGGCAATAATATGGAGCTTATTGCTTGTTTAAGAGATTCTGATGCACATATGAGAATAAATATATTATTTCTCTTGATTTTTCATTTTTTAAAGCAAAACTTTATATATATATCCATATTCTTCATTAGGTTTGTAATTGAACTACATCAGTTATGTGACTTTGTGGAACAATTTCTGTGTTTCGGATTGTTATAGTCCGTTTACCCACGGATGTTATTTCATTCCGCTGAAGAAGTCCCTATTTGAATATAGCAGATGTTGTGAGAACAAATTTAAAATGCATTTGATATACTTTCTTTCATGCTTTTATTACACATCAAAAGATTTTGAAATATGATTTTCTGTAAAGAATGTATATCATTAAAGATCAAATCATAATGCTTTTACAAATGAAATATCCCCTATTAATGTCCACCCCAGCTTATTGAAAAAGAAGTAAAGCATGACATTACAGATCACAATATGGATTGCATTACCTGTAATTATCACATTACAGATCACATTATGTGTTGTAATTATCATATTACACATATAAGTAAATATTTGAAGCACCTGTTGACTTCCAAACCCAATCATTTGTCAACATATATGATAGGAAAATATGATTCATCTTAGGTTTTGACAAAAGAGTGGAAAACTATTGGAAAAGCCAATGGAATAAACTGAGTAACGAAGAATCTATTTTTGAATGTTGAAAGGTGGAAAACCTGATAAAGAAATCATGTACATCCAGGGCCAGTTTTTCAGATGCATGATTTGTGATTGTATAAAGGTTATGATCACATAACAAAGTTCTTAACCCAAAACGTAATCTGCATAACTTCCACTTTATATGCTTTCTAGCAGGTGACACTAATCTTCAAGTTGAATTCATGATCCTGGCCAATGATCTGTGCAAACCTTGATTTTGGCCCAATAGATCTCTCTTTGACTATGCATGTACCTCCAAATAAGGTCTTTCTCCCTTAATAATGAAAAATAATCTCATTTCTTAGGGGTCCTTTGAGTTTCGGGTCAAGTACTCCACCACTGAGCTATAATCTCAGAGTCACACTTGGAAACACATTTGAGTTAAATTAATGCTGTACCTGTTCAGGAGCTAAAAGACTCAGCTAGGGGAAACTATAAGCAGTGAACTACATAAGATATGTCTCTCTACACTAATTAAAGAGTAACAAAATCATTTTTCATATCAGTAATAAAAGCACTTGAAAATTGGTTGAAAATTGAGTAAGAAATTAAGAGCGACATTACAGATAATAATATAGATTACATTTTCTGGTAAGTGTTGTAATTAATGCATTACAAATGTGTTTTTCTTGCTGAATGGCAAGCCTTATAGTTTATATTACATATATGGTAAACATAAAGATGATTAATTGCAGCTAAACAGAATGATGGTATAAAATTAATATTAAAAGATCTCTGGTCTCTTAGTTTGATAAATCTCAAATAAGAAAGGAAAAATAAACAAAGGAAAGTAGTAAAGGATAAAGGAAGAAATGCAGTGGGAGAGAGGGAATAGGACAAATAGCAACATAATTCTCCTTAACTTGGTAGCAGAGTGATTAACAAAGACCAGTATTAACTCTTTCTGGAGCTAATAAAATTTCTACTATGCTTTATTTCACCTTCGTAATGATTTATTCTTTTTGTAATTCAGTTTTTGTGACTTTTTTTACATTCTGAAAAAATCATTTATGCTGAGTGCTTCCTTTATATAAGATGATAGAAAAATAAAAATAAGTATCAACAGATGCATATATGGGAATAGTAACATGTGAAATGGTAATATCTGACTTATTTTTTATAACACACTAAAATGAAAAGCACATTAACATGCAGGGAATAAGATCCCTGGACATCTGGATCAATATCACACACCAGCACAAATATCTCAGCAATTCTTTTCAGTTTGATGTCTTTGAGTGGATATTTTATCATTTTACTCTTTTTCCCTGATGTCCTTCCTCATGTCATCCTTTTCTCTGCCTTTATATGAAGTTTAGAAAAAGGAAATAGGTAATATTTAAAGAAAAATATATAATACTGTGTAACCACTTTTAACAGCCAAAACGTAAAAAAGTACCTAAACTTAGTAAATATGATGAATGATGTTTCTAGGAAATGTAATTTTTAGATGTAAATAAATGTAACATCATGAAATTTAAGACTGATTTTATGTTCAGATCAAAATGTTAACCTGAACATCATAAATTGGAGTTGCAATGTGGTCTTGATAGAATCACTCAAATTAAGGGTGCTATTTTCATAGGCTAGCAACTCTGTCAAAGGAAATACCTATTTAGAAGATTATTCTATCACCCAAGTAGATAGTCACAGATCAGTCTATTTTTTTTTCTTTTTCTTTTTTTTTGGTCTTATAACATACCATTCTCTTATTCCTCCCTGTTGCCTTTCTCTGAAACACAGTTGCTCCAAACCTTTCACGGAAGTCATTTTCTGGTACATATTCTCTCGGCAGCCTCTTTCTCCAAAAGGAATGCCCGCTGCCCCTCAATCTCTTCTTTGCAAGAGAACTGACTCTCTCCCAGGGACATGGGTGATATGTTTGCTTTAAGACTCTTCATAGAAACAGGGTAAGAAAGGGAGACTCCCAATTGGTACTTCTAGAGTGTACTTCTATGATTTTGTTTGTTTGCTTGTTTAAAACATAAAAAGTAGCACCGGAGAATTTCTGTTCACATTATTTGTCTCTGGTTTCAATAGGTCTTTTGCTTATGTTATTTTTGCAATTGACTTTTTTGAGTTCCTTACATATTTTGGATATTAACCTCTCATTAGGTATATGGTTTGGAGATGTTCTATCCTATTGTGCCTGTTGCCTTTTCATTTTGGTAATTGTGTCCTTTGCCTTGCAGAAGCTTTGCAGCATCACGTAGTTCCACATGCTATTTTGTTTTTGTTGTATAAGATGAGCAAATGACCAATATTTATAAGGAAAGGTATTCAACATCACTAACCACTTGAGAAAAGCAAATCAAAACAACAACGAGAGATCATCTTATAATTATTAAGATGAAGACTATAATCTCAAATATAATCTGTAATTTAAAAGGTGCAGAACTTGTATATGAATTCAGTTCTGTCTCCCCCTACACCTCTTAATTGCTAGGCTGTTCCACCCTTTAAAAATACTCTAAAATAGTAAAGCAACTGTGGTTATGCACACTGTGCGTTCCATTTCTGTGTGTTAGTCCATGCTTTCTTTGGGCTAGAATGCATTTTTAAGGCCTCTCTATCCCAATCGCTCCTACTTGTCCTCTAAAACACTGTTATGAACCAAAATTTTAGGAAGACTTCCCTGACCCTTAGTTCAGGTGGAGGAATTAGTTTTCCATAGAGTGCTTTCAATGCTTCTGACTCATGGCCAAATGACTATTTGCATTAGACTGTCACATGCTGTAAACAATGCATTTTTGTGCTTTGGTTACTTGCAATTGAACTGTACTGTTAGCAAACGTATCCCATTTTTCCTTCTCATAGTCAGCATTGGACACATGCCATTAAATTGATGTAAATTTCCCTCCTGTGAGACAGAGTCCTGTTGCTTTCTGAGACCTACATGATGTTTTCTTTTATAGATTAAAGTTCCATACCAACGTGAATATGGGATTATAGTCTATATAACTTTTACATTTTAATTAAAATTAGATTCCCATCCTCTTTTCATTGGTATATTATAATTATACTTAGTGGGATTCATTATGCCATGTTTGTACATGCACATAACATAATCTGATCAATCTTATTCCCAGTGCCTACCCTTTCCCTCCCCTCCACCCTCCCTCATACACTTGCTCTACTCTATGGATTTCCCTTTTATTATTACTGGGAATTTAATTAGTTCATAATAATTATATATATATATATGTGGAATTCCTTCTGGGATATTTGTATGAGATACCTATCATACAGACAGCTTTTTTGATAGATTTTTCCCCCAGCACATTCCCATCTTATTAGTACTTTCATGTGTTAGATTAAGTCACTTCTTAATGACTTAACTGTTGTTTGCAAGTATTCCACAGTTCTTTAAAAACTGAGTCAATGACCAATAAAAAAAAAATGAGTCAGTACATTTCTTTATATGTACTTGTGTAAATATGAACAATGGCTACTTTTTCTTATGTGCACAGTGGCTTCACTCCATTAGCCATTTTAATCATGTTTTTGAACATTTGCACTGCCTTTTAATTTCTTATTAAATCATAAGAATATTTCTTTTTACCATCTCTTTCATTCTTACAATAATTTTTCCTTAAATTATTATTAAAATTATTATATTTTCCCCAAAATTTTAAAAGTAAACACAGAATGTGATTGATCTTCAAAATCTTAAGCCTTCAATGGTCCCAAAATATTTAATGATGTAAGTCAAAAACTCTTTCTTAACCTTCAGTTCTCTTCCCTTCCTGATTTAACCTGTTTGTTTACCTTTGACTTTATCTGCCTGACCCACACAAGAATCAAAATGCTTCCATTGCTAAGTCCTTACATTAAATATGGTTTCACTTATTACTGCCTACCTTCCTACCTACCTACCTTATAATGGAAGTCCTTTCCATTCTTCAGGACTCAAAGTGACTTCTTTCTATAAATTGTTTTTATCACCCAAACCAAATATGAATTGTTCTTGTCTGAAACTGCTTTAGTTTTTTTGTCTCTTTTGCTTATTATATTCTTCCCCCTATTTTTCATGATTGTTTCATTACATAAAATTCAATAAACATTTCCCCCAAAGCTTTTAAATGTAAGTATTGTTAGATTTAAAAATGGAAAAGTATTATTTTTAAGACATGTAAGGTGAATTATTGGGCAATATTTTATGGAAAGAGTGACTGTTTAGTGCTTTATAATGAGGGTTATTAAAAAATAAAAATAAGGATGTTGCAAGCCCAAAACCAAAACACTACAGAGAAAGGGAATGGGACACAAAAGCAGGAACGTATCATGCTTGTTTATGGAATACTGAGTGCTCTGGTTTTGCTGAATTTGTGTTTGTGCACCCCCTTAAGTGTTGTCCGATTACTTGGCAGCAGTAAACTTAACCATCATTGCCTCAGAGTTGCCTGAAAAGCTTCATCTGGGTGCAGTCAGAGAGTGCCTAGGGTCCTCTTGATTGCCAAAGGAACAGACAGGATGGCCCAGCCCACTGAGCCAAGTTCCTCCCTCAGAGCTTCTGTCAGAGTCTTTCCCTTTGCCTGTTAAGCATGGCTCCTGCAGTGACTGCATCTGCCTATGGCCCCATTTTGTGGAGATTATTTAATAGTTGCCCATGCTGGGAATGCTTATTTATTCACTGGCCAGACACCTGCACCTTCTGATGGTGGTTTTTTTTCTTCCTATTCATTCATAAATAGAAAAAAAGAAAAAGAAAGAAAGAAAGAAAGAAAGAAAGAAAGAAAGAAAGAAAGAAA